>SNQJ01S0096508.1:39340-50006 GCA_010110895.2 Picea sitchensis | reverse complement strand
AACAAAAGAAGACTAAAAACTCTACAAATGCATACAAAGAAAAAACCTAGTGTAGAATGACTACGCTCAGGCATAAAATTTCTTTAAGTACAACCCGTTGATGGGTTCTTTGAGAGGATATCCTTCAGAAGAGGCCAGGATGTATGCGCCTTTAGTCAGGCAGTTTTGTATGATGTAGGGTCCATGCCATAATGACTCAAATTTCCCATGGTCAAGAGTATCGTGAGCAATATCATAGGCTGGGACTAGATCTCCTTCATTAAAGGAGAGAAGGTTGGCATGGCGTTCAAAGGTGGCCTTGGCCCCTTTTTTAGTTGCCTCATTATTATGTAAGGAAGACCAACAATCTTCATCCAACAACTCTAATTTCAGCAAGCACTGCTCCATTTGAGCAGTGTCGGGTAATATCTCAATGGTGGTGCGCAACATGGGAATGTCACACTCTATGGGGAGGGTGGATTCGATTCCATGGACGAGATGAAATGGTGTAAAACCGGTAGCAATTTTGATTGTTGTGCGATAAGCCCATAAATTTGAAAACAACATATGTTTCCATTTGGTCTTATGTCTGTTGGCAGTGCGTTGCAACATGGTTTTGAGGAATTTTTTAACAGCCTCAACCTGTCTGTTGGACTGAGGGTAGTATGGGGAGGCAAACTCGTGGGAGAAGCCTAAACTTGAGGAGAGTTCGACGAAGATCTCATTCTCAAAGTGTTTACCATGATCAGAGACTAACTGTAGTGGAACTCCAAAACAGGTAATGACGTGGTTGAAGAAAAAACGAGTTGTTGTGTCAGCGGTATTGTTGAAGGTAGGCATGGCTTCGATCCATTTGGTAAAGTAGTCAACATCCACGATGATGTAATTTTGTCCATTACTATATGGAGGGTTGAAAGTCATGAATTCTATGCCCCACTTATAGAAAGGGTCAGCGGTGATGAATGGATAGAGAAGAGTGGGTGGAGCTCGTGTTTTGTTTGCATAAAGCTGGCATTTGTCGTATCGCTTGACAGTGTGGATGTAGTCATGAAAAAATGTGGGCCATAAGTAGCCTGCTCGAAGAAAAAAATTGGGCGGTGGACATACCTGAGAGGTGGCCACCACAAGACTTTGTCTGCTTCGTCAATGGTCAAACATCGACAAAGTATGGTGTCAACCCCGCGTTAATATAAAATGTCACTGATGAGGAGGCATCGAGGGGCCTAATGGTGAATGTTCTTACTATCCTCTCGAGAGACATGAGACCCAAAATTTTGTGTCTGAAGTTAGAAGAGAAGGTCGCCATACCAGGGGTCATTTGAGGGGATGTAGAAGAGGTGATCGTAAGGAAAATCTGTATTGATATGTGAACTTTTAGCATCTAAGGGAAACGTTGTGATGAGTTCGGTGAGAATAATTGCTTTCTTGCTTTTGGGATTTGAAAAATCTAGGTCGTATTCCTGAAGGATGACAATCCATCAGGAAAATTTGTCATTAATTTGTCGTCGACTAAGCAAGTAATGCATGGGGTTTGAATCTTCCATGACTTTGGTATTGTGAAGCAAGATATAATGACGTGGTTTCTGGACTGCAAGGACAGCTGCAAGGGATATTTTCTCCTCATGATTGTATTTTAGGGGTGGTCATGAAATATTTTTACTGATGTAGTAAATAACACGCTCGCGGCTATCATCGCCTAATTGGACAAGAAATCTTGCTACTAAGACGGATGAGGCCGACAAGTAGAGGATATAATTGCGATCATAGTCAGGAGGAATAATCAAAGGGGCATTGGGTAGTGTTTCTTTTAACTCATCAAAAGCACTTTGGGCATGTTCTTCCCATTGGAATGGGATATCATGACACAGTAAGCGAAGGAAACCATGCGTGTGAGTGGCGTAATCTAGGACAAAGCATCATAAAAAGTTGGGTTTTCCTTGTAGGATCTGTAGTTGGCGCAAATTCCTAGGTGGTGGAATTTTTTTGATAGCTTGGACCTTGAGGGGGTCCACTGTGATGCCATGTTGGGAGACGATGAACACAAGGAGGCATCTGGTGGTGATGCAAAATACACACTTGAGGGGGTTCAAGCAGATATTTTACTGATGACATCGTTGAAATATGTTGTAGTTACTTCACACACACCTAGGATTTATTTTTCCTAAGGTTATACCTTATTTATTAGTCATAATTAGTCATTATCCAGTCTCCTATATTTTAGGGGAGAATATTCCACCTGAAGAATATTCTCTTTCATTTGACACTTCAGTTTTATATTTGAGTTGAGTTTAGATGTTGCATTGGTTTTTTTACCATGCAACATTGGGATCATCACCAACTCACTACTCTTTGTTCAGTCAGTTAACTGAAGACTAGTTGACTAGTTAACTTAGCTAGGTGGCAGTTCACTCCCGTAATTGCCTGAGAGACTAGACTAGGTAGCAGTTTACTCTTGTAATTGTTGGTGTGTGTCCATTTCAATCTATACCACCACTATGGATCATTAGTTACTCATGTATCTTATATCTATTGTAAATTATTCACTCTTTGAGTGTGGAATGTGGTTAATGAGAGTTCTTCCATTCTTTCTATCTTGATTCTTCTTTCTTAATTTCTCTCTGCAAATGTGTGTAGTATTTTCTAGCAAGATCTATTCTATGCAAGTTCAACACATTTACATGGTATCAGAGCCAACAGACTGCAAAGAAAAATATACACCAAATCATTTTTTGCAGGTACAAAAGATTGAAGACAGTTAAAATATGGATTATTTGCCGGAAATACTTCTCATGCCTCATAACTATTTGGAATGGAAGCCAAAAATTCTGCTTCATCTTAGATGCATAGGCTTGTACCAAATTACTATATAAATGGAAGTAGAGCTTGATCCTTTCGATGAGAAAAATGGCTTTCTCAATAGACAAGATATGGCCATAGGAAGTATCAGCATGTTTGTTTCTCCCGAACTTTTCCATCAAGTATATGAAGAATCACAAGGATCAACTCCAAATGAATTATGCACCAGATTGGAGGTTCTATTTGGGAATAAAGAATATTTTTAAGATTTCATGAAGGAGGTCGGACAGATAGAGCCAGAAGAGAAGCCATCATAAGATCAAGCCTCTTATTATGAAGAGTCTTCTACAAACATTTTTGCAGAAATTAGCATTCCAATAATTGAAGATGATGTCTACTCCATTTCAGATTTATTTTCTAAAATTCATGTCGAAGATATATGGCATGCATATCAGGAGTCACATGCAGACAGGAGTCAATAAGGGAGTCGTGCACATCAGATGCCATTCTGATATTTTCTAAGAAACATTTGCAAAAACAAATTGGATATTTGAATTCCTCTCGGAAAAATATCCAATTTCAAAAAACAAATCATCTAAAATGGAGTCCGGAAAGTGAAGTTATGATCGTTTTAAAATCAACAAAATTTCATCGTTTTTTCTGGAAACGACCGCACGGTTTTCAAAGTTTCATCCAAACTTTATTTGGATATTATTCATTACAAGAATATAAAGTGGATATGTGTGGAAATATCAATGATGCATATACTTCATCAGATTCATGCACACATCTACATCTTCAACAAAATCTTCAAAGAGCACAAGCTTGCACAGTTGTGAGGTCTTCTTGGAGTGAAGGACATGGTTTCTTAGCAACTTCCTTTTGTTCCTTCTCATTTTTTATTTTATGAATTGTAATTTGAGGGGGGGTTTTGTTCCCATGAGTTTTTCCCTCTTTCCTCGTTTAGTTTAGTGTATCTTTTGTATTTGGATACCTAACATGGCCTCGTAGCCAGGACCCATTCTTTATTTTAACCATAGTGATGTTCAAGGGGGGTGTTGGAGTTACTTCACACACACCTAGGATTTATTTTTCCTAAGGTTATTCCTTGTTTATTAGTCATAATTAGTCATTATCTAGTCTCCCATATTTTAGGGGAGAATATTCAACCTGGAGAATATTCTCTTTCAGTTGACACTTCAGTTTGACTAGTTGAGTTGAGTTTAGATGTTGCATTGGTTTTTTCACCATGCAACATTGGGATCATCACCAACTCACTACTCTTTGTTCAGTCAGTTAACTGAAGACTAGTTGACTAGTTAACTCATTTAGGTGGCAGTTCACTCTCGTAACTATCTAAGAGACTAGACTAGGTGGCAGTTTACTCTTGGAACTGCTAGTGAGTGTCTAGATCAATCTAGACCACCACTATGGCTCATTAGTTACTCATGTATCCTATATCTATTGTAAATTATTCACTCTTTGAGTGTGGAATGCAGTTAATGAGAATTCTTCCATTCTTTCTATCTTGATTCTTCTTTCTTAATTTCTCTCTGCAAATGTGTGTAGTATTTTCTATCTTGATTCTTCTTTCTTAATTTCTCTCTGCAAATGTGTTTCTTTTGATGGACGGGGGTGACATATGGCCATGTGTCGATGCGATGTTCGACGATAGAAGGATCGAGGTCGGGAATCTTTGTATATGACCAGGAAAAATTTTCTCGTTATTCATGAAAGAGAGCTTTGTAAGTTGTGAGTTCCTTAGGGGAGCATGTGACACCAATGGTGATTTCCTCTATGATTTCTAGTTTGATGGAAATGTCAATTTTGAAAGTGGGGGAAATGTTGGCCATGTTTCCTTCCTCAAAATCATTAGGGACAGGGATAGGTTTATTGAACCAATCTATATGCCATGATGGGATAAAATCCTTGGTTTCGATTGCACATATGGAGGCTTGGTTGGGAGGTTCAAAGGCTTCCTGTGAGATAAAAATTTCTCTGTGGTGGAGTGCATTCCATGAGAAATCGAGGGTAGTGATTTCCTCCAGGATATCTTCGTCGTGGTGGAAAATGTGAGAATATAGGGGATCCAGGAAGGTAACATGGTGATTGTCACAGTGTGATCGTCGTCAAGTGGTGACGACATAGAGGGGGTATCGCAACTATGGTGTGATGGATCACTTGACATAAACCAAATGTACAGATATTGTGGGTTGAAAATTATGGTACGGGGTAAAATTTCTTGGGGGAAATGAAATAGACAATTGGGAGGATTTGGGGAAACCTCCTCAGACATTCTATCTATGAACCATGGAGGGATGGGAATTGACTCAGGTTCAGGGGAGGTGATGTGAACAGTATCTGGGGAAGGGATAGGTGGAATCACTTGCATCATAAGAGGTGAAGTGGTCATAGGATCTTGAATAAGGGTTATTTGACGACGCCTATATTCAATGATCAAAGGGCACTGGTATGTGAAATGAGCAAGTGAGTCACAAAGAGAGCAAGGGAATCTCATATGTTCGGTGACTGAGGTTGAGACATAATGGATTTCGATGACGTGGGTACTCGAAGGTGTTGGGGGAGAGGGATCTTGCTGAAAGGTTTGGTGTACTGTCATCAGCATCTGTCGAAACTGAGGTAGAGTTGGGAAATTATGGGTATAGTGGCCATACTTTGAACAGATGGCACACGCAAATTTGGTTTGCAACCCTTTACTTCCTATACTAGGGTATGTTGTGGTAGTACTAGGTGTTCTTGGTGAAGCGACGATCAATGTGGTTGCTCAAGGGAGTTGGATCAAATTGTGTAACTCGGGAAGAGAGGGACATCGATTAGTGGGGTGTCCCTCTCTTTCGCATAGTGCGCAAGGAGGTTGAATTCAGGGAGAAAGTGGCGCGGTGGGATCTTTCTTATTTCGTCTTCCCCTATCCATAGTAGTGGTGCTGGAAATTGGGGGTGAGGGTGGTGTGGTCGGAGTTAGTACTGAAATCTGCATCGAGATTCCCTCTGATTGGGGAGGGGGGGATGGTTGAGGAACCATCGCGGGTGGGTGTAGATACCATACCAGAATAGCGAGAACCTTGTTGGGAAGGGTAAGTGTTTCAGCTACCTGAAAATCTTGTACTTCTGGTGGGGGGTAGAAGAAGGGAATTTGATTAATGTCTTGGGGGATGATTTCCCAAACTATGATTTTCCCTTGGGGAAGGGTGAAATCGGGGATAAGTGGTGTCGTAGGGTTATCAACTAATTCCTAAGGTAGAATTTCTTCAACTGGTGGGACATCGAGGGGTGGAGAAGCCTTAGTGGGAGGAATGGTATCTCTAGTTTCAGTTCGGTTAGAAGATATGACACATACTTTTGTTGAGGGGTGTATGAGTGGTGGTGCTCCATGGTATGCCCACAGCAAGGATGGGTCCTTGAAAATTCTGGGGGGCATATCTATGAGTGGATATGAATCGAAACTAGTGCGTACAAGAGGTAAGATGTTATCGATATTGGAGGAGTGGTTAGGCTCGTAATGTGAAACTTGGTCAATGGTGATGATTTTCTCGTTGTGGGGGAATATCATCATTCGAAACACAA
This sequence comes from Picea sitchensis, assembly GCA_010110895.2. Classification (NCBI taxonomy): domain Eukaryota; kingdom Viridiplantae; phylum Streptophyta; class Pinopsida; order Pinales; family Pinaceae; genus Picea; species Picea sitchensis. Next base: position 43,646 of record SNQJ01S0096508.1, on the reverse strand, counting down.
AAGAGTCCATTACCTTCATAGCGTACATGTAGCTACATCCAAACAAGATATTGTAATCGAGAGAGGTGTCAATAACCTCAATGTCGATAAGGATGGTTTTTCCCCCGAGTTCCATGGGGACATTTTGAAAGAGCCCTTCAGGGGAAGATGGTTGACCATCGTAAGCTCTTAAAGTGATGGCGGATGGTATTTTCTCAGGGGAGCCAAGTTTTTTCCATACAATTTTGGACATGATGCAAGTGGATGCACCTTCATCAATGATACACCAATGAACTGTGATGTTCCCAATCTTGATTGGTATCTGGAAAGCTACCAAAGCGGGGAGACGAGGTTCCCCACAATCTAGATCAAATGTGATGAGTCTAGTATCAACTGGGTCGATTGCCCCCAAGGCGGAAAGAAAGGATTTCCATTGAGTTGGACAAGTTTGGAGGAATTCCAATACTGACATGGATACAGGAGATTGTGCCATGTCATCAACCAGACTGTAATTGTGTGTCGCTCTAGCCTGAGGGTTATTGAAATTTCGTCATAATGGGATGCGAGGGATACGAATGGCGGGTTTAGTGTTAGGGCATGGAATCACCAAGGGTTGTCTAGTTGTAGCTGGAGCTATTTCCTAAGTGGTAGGAGTAGCTTTAGGGGGGCGTGTTGCATTGATCACTGCACGTTTGCAGAAGAACTTGTTCTTCGCTAGTGAGGAGGATATTGTGATCAGCTAGATTTTCAGGGTTTTGATATTGTCCCATTTGTGGTGGTGCAGGATGTACCTCTTGTTGGGTATTCATCACACCTTGGTGTGGAATAGGTTTTTGCAACACAACCAGGGGTGGTTGTTGAATATACTGTTGTGGGGCCTGCTGAGGGGAAAGTGGCACTGGACGACGTGGCATGTTCATGAAGTATTTCATCATGGGTGGGTGTAGATATCATACCAGAATAGCGAGAACCTTGTTGGGAAGGGTAAGTGTTGCGGCTACCTGAAAATCTTGTACTTCTGGTAGGGGGTAGAAGAAGGGAATTTGATTAATGTCTTGGGGGATGGTTTCCCAAACTGTGATTTTCCCTTGGGGAAGGGTGAAATCAGGGATAAGTGGTGTCGTAGAGTTATCAGCTAATTCCTAAGTAGAATTTCTTCAACTGGTGGGACATCGAGGGGTGGAGAAGCCTTAGTGAGAGGAATGGTATCTCTGGTTTTAGTTCGGTTAGAAGATATGACACATACTTGTGTTGAGGGGTGTATGAGCGGTGGTGCTCCATGGTATGCCCACAGCAAGGATGGGTCCTTGAAAATTCTGGGGGGCATATCTATGAGTGGATATGCATCGAAACTAGTGCGTACAAGAGGTAAGATGTTATCGATATTGGAGGAGTGGTTAGGCTCGTAATCTGAAACTTGGTCAATGGTGATTATTTTCTCGTTGTGGGGGAATATCATCGTTCGAAACACAAAAGAGTCCATTACCTTCATAGCGTACATGTAGCTACGTCCAAACAAGATATTGTAATCGAGTGAGGTGTCAATAACCTCAATGTCGATAAGGATGGTTTTTCCCCCGAGTTCCATGGGGACATTTTGAAAGAGCCCTTCAGGGGAAGATGGTCGACCATCGTAAGATATTAAAGTGATGGCGGATGGTATTTTCTCAGGGGAGCCAAGTTTTTTCCATACAATTTTGGACATGATGCAAGTGGATTCACCTTCATCAATGATACATCGATGAACCGTGATGTTCCCAATCTTGATTGGTATCTGGAAAGCTACCAAAGCGGGGAGACGAGGTTCCCCACAATCTAGATCAAATGTGATGAGTCTAGTATCAACTGGGTCGACTGCCCCCAAGGCGGAAAGAAAGGATTTTCATTGAGTTGGACAAGTTTGGAGGACTTCCAATACTAACATGGATACAGGAGATTGTGCCATGTCATCAACCAGACTGTAATTGTGTGTCGCCCTAGCCTGAGGGTTATTGAAATTTCATCATAATGGGATGTGAGGGATACGAATGGCGGGTTTAGTGTTAGGGCATGGAATCACCAAGGGTTGTCTAGTTGTAGCTGGAGCTATTTCCTAAGTGGTAGGAGTAGCTTTAGGGGGAACGTTGCATTGACGACTGCGCGTTTGTAGAAGAACTTGTTCTTCGCTAGTGAGGAGGATATTGTGATTAGCTATATTTTCAAGGTTTTGATATTGTCCCATTTGTGGTGGTGCAGGATGTACCTCTTGTTGGGTATTCATCACACCTTGGTGTGGAATAGGTTTTTGCAACACAGCCAGGGGTGGTTGTTGAAAATATTGTTGTGGGGCCTGCTGAGGGGAAAGTGGCGCTGGACAATGTGGCGCGTTCACGGAGTATTTCATATGCTTGAAGTCAGAAATTTGGGGGAAATGGTGAGTGTAATGGCCATTCTCATCGCAAAGAGCGCAAGTGAAGTTTGTCTGGAGGTTATTGTTGTTGTTACTTCCTTGGATTTTTTTGTTATTGTCCCCTTGGGGGTTTTGGTTACCTTGATTCTGGTTGCCCCCAGTGGGTTGGTTTTGTTGGGGGTTATTTCCCCCTGGTTCTGGTTATTATTGTTTTGGTTTTTTCCTTTCTTCTTGGCATTATTCGACTGATGGGTTGGATTTTTTGTATTCAATTTTTTAAAATTTTGAAATTGTTGAATGGGAGAGGGTTGAACAAAGTTAACATTGGCATGTGGTTGTCCTTGTGGAGGAGAAATTGGCTGTGGAGGATCAAGAAATGGAAAATACAGATTGTTTTGTGGAAATGATCGGTAAGGTGCATAGGAAGGCGTAGCGCTTTCAGTAGTGCCCAAGTTATAAGCTAAGGTAGAAGGGGCACCTGAAATTGGTTGAGAAGTCAGGTTCATGATGGGTGCTGGCAAGGGTCCACTCATGGGTGGAGGAAGAGAAACAGGGTACGGTTTTTGGTAAAGGGGAGAAGGGTAATAAGACGGCCCTCCATATATCGGTGGATATTGGGGTGTACCATACATAGGTGGTGGTTGGATGTATGTATTGTGGTGTGTTGTGGTACCAATCAATCCATCTATCATGTGAGATATTCCAGGTTTCTCCTGGATGAATGGTACGGGTCTCGGTGCATCAGGTATTACTATGTATAAGTAACTCGATTGAGCATAAATGAGGTCGTACTGTTGAGCCTTGATAATGGATTCCTCTTCGGATTGGGGGAAGGTGGATTCCACATCTTTGGCAAGGATAGAGATGAGTGATTTGAGAAACCAATCGACACGTTTTTATTTGGTGGTTTCTTCTTTGCATAAACTACGTCGCCAATTCCATTCGCCAATGTGGTCCGCAATATGTGTAGTCGAGGTTTATTTTCACTCAGAGATAAGTTCTAGAGCAGTATCATGATGAATTGGTAGTTTAAATAAGGCCAAGAGTGTTTTGGCCAAGGATTCAAAAGTCGTGTGGGACCCTGATTTTTCGTCTACATACCATTTGGTTGATGGACCAGTGAGTGTGCGCTGAAATAAACTTAAGCGAATGGAGTCGTCCATGATTTTGTTTGAAGAGCACCATAAGTGGAAGGTCATGACATGGTTGGCGGGATATTCCCCAAACTTTCCTTCAAACTAGGGAATGTTTGAAGGTATTTTGGTAGGCATATTGGGCCATATGGGGTCATGCAACATAGGGTCATTCGTGATTTTACTCAAATAAAGAATGTTGAGGGATGCCAAATAGCATGGGGGGTGGCGGTGGAGGATTAGTTTCAGCCATGGTGTGAGCAGGTATTGGACCTGACCCTTGAGGGGCATTTGGTGGCGTTGTTCTTCTCCCTTAAGAAGAACTTTTCCCTCCGCCTCCTTGTGAAGGAGAGCTAGTGGATGGATGGTCTTGGGAAGTCGACCCAAGTAAGGTGGAACCAAGAAAAGTTGATCCCAGAATAGTGGCACTCACAGGGGTGTGAAACGGTTGAGTTGGTGAGTTGGCAATACTAGGAACTCCTCCTAGGATAGGAGGTATATTTTTCAAGTGTCTCAAACGACAGGGATTTTGTGGGTCCCCTATGATGTTCGACTAGCAAAGTGAATGTGTGCAAATGGTGATGAGAGAAATAAATGAACAAAAGACTTGTATAACTTTGGAGCTTTCACAATATATCTCACAATCACATGTAATCAAATGAGCATCATACATAAATAAAAAATAAGCATACATGTGGGTCAGTGGATTTTGTCCACGTGGGAGAACAAAAAAAACAAATACTCGTGTCCTAAAAAGGCATCACATCCTTCCTCTCAAATAGCACTGGACCTTGCAATAGCACTC
>SNQJ01S0096508.1:18396-39290 GCA_010110895.2 Picea sitchensis | reverse complement strand
GCATTGGTTTTTTCACCATGCAACATTGGGATCATCACCAACTCACTACTCTTTGTTCAGTCAGTTAACTGAAGACTAGTTGACTAGTTAACTCAGTTAGGTGGCAGTTCACTCTCGTAACTGTCTAAGAGACTAGACTAGGTGGCAGTTTACTCTTGGAACTGCTAGTGAGTGTCTAGATCAATCTAGACCACCACTATGGCTCATTAGTTACTCATGTATCCTATATATATTGTAAATTATTCACTCTTTGAGTGTGGGATGCGGTTAATGAGAATTCTTCCATTCTTTCTATCTTGATTCTTCTTTCTTAATTTATCTCTGCAAATGTGTGTAGTATTTTCTATCTTGATTCTTCTTTCTTAATTTCTCTTTGCAAATGTGTTTCTTTTGATGGACTGGGGTGACATATGGCCATGTGTCGATGAGATGTTCGACGATAGAAGGATCGAGGTCAGGAATCTTTGTATATGACCAGGAAAAATCGTCTCGTTATTCATGAAAGAGAGCTTTGTAAGTTGTGAGTTCCTTAGGGGAGCATGTGACACCAATGGTGATTTCCTATATGATTTCTAGTTTGATGGAAATGTCAATTTTGAAAGTGGGGGAAATGTTGGCCATGTTTCCTTCCTCAAAAGAATCAGGGACAGGGATAGGTTTATTGAACCAATCTATATGCCATGATGGGATAAAATCCTTGGTTTCGATTGCACATATGGAGGCTTGGTTGGGAGGTTCAAAGGCTTCCTGTGAGATAAAAATTTCTCTGTGGTGGAGCGCATTCCATGAGAAATCGAGGGTAGTGGTTTCCTCCAGGATATCTTCGTCGTGGTGGAAAATGTGAGAATAGAGGGGATCCAGGGAGGTAACATGGTGATTGTCACAGTGTGATCGTCGTCAAGTGGTGACGACATAGAGGGGGTATCGCAACTATGGTGTGATGGATCACTTGACATAAACCAAATGTACAGATATTGTGGGTTGAAAATTATGGTACGGGGTAAAATTTCTTGGGGGAAATGAACTAGACAATTGGGAGGATTTGGGGAAACCTCCTCAGACATTCTATCTATGAACCATGGAGGGATGGGAAATGACTCAGGTTCAGGGGAGGTGATGTGAACAGTATCTGGGGAAGGGATAGGTGGAATCACTTGCATCATAGGAGGTGAAGTGGTCATAGGATCTTGAATAAGGGTTATTTGACGACGCCTATATTCAATGATCAAAGGGAACTGGTATGTGAAATGAGCAAGTGAGTCACAAAGAGAGCAAGGGAATCTCATATGTTCGGTGACTGAGGTTGAGACATAATGGATTTCGATGACGTGGGTACCCGAAGGTGTTGGGGGAGAGGGATCTTGCTGAAAGGTTTTGTGTACTGTCATCAGCATCTGTTGAAACTGAGGTAGAGTTGGGCAATTATGGGTATAGTGGCCATACTTTGAACAGATGGCACAGGCAAATTTGGTTCGCAACCCTTTACTTCCTGTAGTAGGGTATGTTGTGGTAGTACTAGGTGTGCTTGGTGAAGCGACGATCAATGTGGTTGCTCAAGGGAGTTGGATCAAATTGTGTAACTCAGGAAGAGAGGGACATCAATTAGTGGGGTGTCCCTCTCTTTCGTATAGTGCGCAAGGAGGTTGAATTCAGGGAGAAAGTGGCACTGTGGGATCTTTCTTATTTCGTCTGCCCCTATCCATAGTAGTGGTGCTGGAAATTGGGGGTGAGGGTGGTGTGGTCGGAGTTAGTACTGAAATATGCATCGAGATTCCCTCTGATTGGGGAGGGGGGGATGGTTGAGGAACCATCGCGGGTGGGTGTAGATACCATACCAGAATAGCAAGAACCTTGTTGGGAAGGGTAAGTGTTTCGGCTACCTGAAAATCTTGTACTTCTGGTGGGGGGTAGAAGAAGGGAATTTGATTACTGTCTTGGGGGATGATTTCCCAAACTATGATTTTCCCTTGGGGAAGGGTGAAATCGGGGATAAGTGGTGTCGTAGGGTTATCATCTAATTCCTAAGGTAGAATTTCTTCAACTGGTGGGACATCGAGGAGTGGAGAAGCCTTAGTGGGAGGAATGGTATCTCTAGTTTCAGTTCGGTTAGAAGATATGACACATACTTTTGTTGAGGGGTGTATGAGCGGTGGTGCTCCATGGTATGCCCACAGCAAGGATGGGTCCTTGAAAATTCTGGGGGGCATATCTATGAGTGGATATGCATCGAAACTAGTGTGTACAAGAGGTAAGATGTTATCGATATTGGAGGAGTGGTTAGGCTCGTAATGTGAAACTTGGTCAATGGTGATGATTTTCTCGTTGTGGGGGAATATCATCATTCGAAACACAAAAGATTCCATTACCTTCATAGCGTACATGTAGCTACGTCCAAACAAGATATTGTAATTGAGAGAGGCGTCAATAACCTCAATGTTGATAAGGATGGTTTTTCCCCCGAGTTCCATGGGGACATTTTGAAAGAGCCCTTCAGGGGAAGATGGTCAACCATCGTAAGCTCTTAAAGTGATGGCGGATGGTATTTTCTCAGGGGAGCCAAGTTTTTTCCATACAATTTTGGACATGATGCAAGTGGATGCACCTTCATCAATGATACACCAATGAACTGTGATGTTCCCAATCTTGATTGGTATCTAGAAAGCTACCAAAGCGGGGAGACGAGGTTCCCCACAATCTAGATCAAATGTGATGAGTCTAGTATCAACTGGGTCGATTTCCCCCAAGGCGGAAAGAAAGGATTTACATTGAGTTGGACAATTTTGGAGGACTTCCAATACTGACATGGATACAGGATATTGTGCCATGTCATCAACCAGACTGTAATTGTGTGTCGCTCTAGCCTGAGGGTTATTGAAATTTCGTCATAATGGGATGCGAGGGATACGAATGGCGGGTTTAGTGTTAGGGAATGGAATCACCAAGGGTTGTCTAGTTGTAGCTGGATCTATTTCCTAAGTGGTAGGAGTATCTTTAGGGGGGCATGTTGCATTGATCACTGCGCGTTTGCAGAAGAACTTGTTCTTCGCTAGTGAGGAGGATATTGTGATCAGCTAGATTTTCAGGGTTTTGATATTGTCCCATTTGTGGTGGTGCAGGATGTACCTCTTGTTGTGTATTCATCACACCTTGGTGTGGAATAGGTTTTTGCAACACAGCCAGGGGTGGTTGTTGAAAATACTGTTGTGGGGCCTGCTGAGGGGAAAGTGGCGCTGGACAACGTGGCACGTTCATGGAGTATTTCATCGTGGGTGGGTGTAGATACCATACCAGAATAGTGAGAACCTTGTTGGGAAGGGTAAGTGTTGCGTCTACCTGAAAATCTTGTACTTCTGGTGGGGGGTAGAAGAAGGGAATTTGATTAATGTCTTGGGGGATGGTTTCCCAAACTGTGATTTTCCCTTGGGGAAGGGTGAAATCAGGGATAAGTGGTGTCGTAGGGTTATCAGCTAATTCCTAAGGTAGAATTTCTTCAACTGGTGGGACATCGAGGGGTGGAGAAGCCTTAGTGAGAGGAATGGTATCTCTGGTTTCAGTTCAGTTAGAAGATATGACACATACTTGTGTTGAGGGGTGTATGAGCGCTGGTGCTCCATGGTATGCCCACAGCAAGGATGGGTCCTTGAAAATTCTGGGGGGCATATCTATGAGTGGATATGCATCGAAACTAGTGCGTACAAGAGGTAAGATGTTATCAATATTGGAGGAGTGGTTAGGCTCGTAATCTGAAACTTGGTCAATGGTGATTATTTTCTCGTTGTGGGGGAATATCATCGTTCGAAACACAAAAGAGTCCATTACCTTCATAGCGTACATGTAGCTACGTCCAAACAAAATATTGTAATCGAGCGAGGTGTCAATAACCTCAATGTCGATAAGGATGGTTTTTCCCCCGAGTTCCATGGGGACATTTTGAAAGAGCCCTTCAGGGGAAGATGGTCGACCATCGTAAGATCTTAAAGTGATGGCGGATGGTATTTTCTCAGGGGAGCCAAGTTTTTTCCATACATTTTTGGACATGATGCAAGTGGATGCACCTTCATCAATGATACATCGATGAATCGTGATGTTCCCAATCTTGATTGGTATCTGGAAAGCTACCAAAGCGGGGAGACGAGGTTCCCCACAATCTAGATCAAATGTGATGAGTCTAGTATCAACTGGGTCGACTGCCCCCAAGGTGGAAAGAAAGGATTTTCATTGAGTTGGACAAGTTTGGAGGACTTCCAATACTGACATGGATACAGGAGATTGTGCCATGTCATCAACCAGACTGTAATTGTGTGTCGCCCTAGCCTGAGGGTTATTGAAATTTTGTCATAATGGGATGTGAGGGATACGAATGGCGGGTTCAGTGTTAGGGAATGGAATCACCAAGGGTTTTCTAGTTGTAGTTGGAGCTATTTCCTAAGTGGTAGGAGTAGCTTTAGGGGGAACGTTGCATTGACGATTGCGCGTTTGTAGAAGAACTTGTTCTTCGCTAGTGAGGAGGATATTGTGATTAGCTATATTTTCAGGGTTTTGATATTGTCCCATTTGTGGTGGTGCAGGATGTACCTCTTGTTGGGTATTCATCACACCTTGGTGTGGAATAGGTTTTTGCAACACAGCCAGGGGTGGTTGTTGAAAATACTGTTGTGGGGCCTGCTGAGGGGAAAGTGGCACTGGACAACGTGGCGCGTTCATGGAGTATTTCATATGCTTGAAGTCAGAAATTTGGGGGAAATGGTGAGTGTAATGGCCATGCTCATCGCAAAGAGCGCAAGTGAAGTTTGTCTCGAGGTTATTGTTGTTGTTACTTCCTTGGAGTTTGTTGTTATTGTCCCCTTGGGGGTTTTGGTTACCTTGATTCTGGTTGCCCCCAGTGGGTTGGTTTTGTTGGGGGTTATTTCCCCCTAGTTCTGGTTATTATTGTTTTGGTTTTTTCCTTTCTTCTTGGCATTATTCGACTGATGGGTTGGATTTTCTGTATTCATTTTTTTAAAATTTTGAAATTGTTGAATGGGAGAGGGTTGAACAAAGTTAACATTGGCATGTGGTTGTCCTTGTGGAGGAGAAATTGGCTGTGGAGGATCAGGAAATGGAAAATACAGATTGTTTTGTGGAAATGATCGGTAAGGTGCATAGGAAGGTGTAGCGCTTTCAGTAGTGCCCAAGTTATAAGCTAAGGTAGAAGGGGCACCTGAACTTGGTTGAGAAGTCGGGTTCATGATGGGTGCTGGCAAGGGTCCACTCATGGGTGGAGGGAGAGAAACAGGGTACGGTTTTTGGTAAAGGGGAGAAGGGTAATAAGACGGCCCTCCATATATCGGTGGATATTGGGGTGTACCATACATAGGTGGTGGTTGGATGTATGTATTGTGGTGTGTTGTGGTACCAATCAATCCATCTATCATGTGAGATATTCCAGGTTTCTCCTGGATGAATGGTACGGGTCTCGGTGCATCAGGTATTACTATGTATAAGTAACTCGATTGAGCATAAATGAGGTCGTACTGTTGAGCCTTGATAATGGATTCCTCTTCGGATTGGGGGAAGGTGGATTCCACATCTTTGGCAAGGATAGAGATGAGTGATTTGAGAAACCAATCGACACGTTTTTATTTGGTGGTTTCTTCTTTGCATAAACTACGTCGCCAATGCCATTCGCCAATGTGGTCCGCAATATGTGTAGTCGAGGTTTATTTTCACTCGGAGATAAGTTCTAGAGCAATATCATGATGAATTGGTAGTTGAAATAAGGCCAAGAGTGCTTTGGCCAAGGATTCAAAAGTCGTGTGGGACCCTGATTTTTCGTCTACATACCATTTGGTTGATGGACCAGTGAGTGTGCGCTGAAATAACCTTAAGCGAACGGAGTCATCCATGATTTTGTTTGAAGAGCACCATAAGTGGAAGGTCATGACATGGTTGGAGGGATATTCCCCAAACTTTCCTTCAAACTAGGGAATGTTTGAAGGTATTTTGGTAGGCATATTGGGCCATGTGGGGTCATGCAACATAGGGTCATTCGTGATTTTACTCAAATAAAGAATGTTGAGGGATGCCAAATATAGCATGGGGGGTGGCGGTGGAGGATTAGTTTCAGCCATGGTGTGAGCAGGTATTGGACCTGACCCTTGAGGGGCATTTGGTGGCGTTGTTCTTCTCCCTTAAGAAGAACTTTTCCCTCCGCCTCCTTGTGAAGGAGAGCTAGTGGATGGATGGTCTCGGGAAGTCGACCCAAGTAAGGTGGAACCCAGAAAATTTGATCCCAGAATAGTGGCACTCACAGGGGTGTGAGACGGTTGAGTTGGTGAGTTGGCAATACTAGGAACTCCTCCTAGGATAGGAGGGATATTTTTCAAGCGTCTCAAACGACAGGGATTTTGTGGGTCCCCTATGATGTTCGACTAGAAAAGTGAATGTGTGCAAATGGTGATGAGAGAAATAAATGAACAAAAGACTTGTATAACTTTGGAGCTTTCATAATATATCTCACAATCACATGTAATCAAATGAGCATCATACATAAATAAAAAATAAGCATACATGTGGGTCAGTGGATTTTGTCCACGTGGGAGAACAAAAAAAACAAATACTCGTGTCCTAAAAAGGCATCACATCCTTCCTCTCAAATAGCACTGGACCTTGCAATAGCACTCAACAGTGGGGTCTGAAGCCACGGGAAGAGGAACTAGTGAAGGATGAAACAATCAGTTATAATGAGGGGTAGAGGCTGCATATCTCGAAAGAGATGGTGATATTTCCCAATAGCCACACAAAATACGATCAAGGTGCAATTGTAACCCACAATTGTCACCTGGGTAGATGTCCTAAATTTGGTCACTCCTCAGTCAAACTGTGGCATTTATATTTTCGGCCTCAGAAATGGGTCATGGGTTGGATCCCTTCCAAGAGTTGGGTGACTCATGGGGAGACGTACAGAACAACCAAACCTCAGCCTTCCACCCTTCATGGGTATCTCCCTGCCTTATGGTGTTAGGAACACTTGACTTGGAGGATTTTAAAGTTCCCTATTTTTCAACTTCTAATGTTTGAAGATGTGAGAACCAGATAATGGGGGGTTATTTGGATGCCTACCACCGAGATCCTACCTAGGCTAAAAAATTATTTTGGCACCTCCTGTGGAGGAAAATTTAGTGAGTTTTTAGAAAAAAAATTAGATGTGGTGGGTTGAGATATTGGGGGTGTGAACCAATCGCATTTGAATTAAGTGGGTGTGGATAATTTCTTCAAGAAATAGTGGGATGTTTCGGAATTTCTTTGGAGAAATACTACTTCAACCTCCACAATTCAAGATGAAAATATGTGAGTGAGGAGTGACTTTGTGTGTGAGCAAGTGAACAAATGTGTGAAATTTTAATAAGTTAGGTGTCAATTTGCAACATGTGGACTTCTTGTGGTCCTTACAAATCTTGATTACCTATCTTGATAAATGTCATTGGTACAACCTTGCAGAATTTTAAAATCCCTAAAGAAATAGCATGTGGACATATGGGTCCTTACCAATCCTTTAAACTCCCTATTGTGGTTTACTCTAAGAAATCTTTGAAAAACTATCCTAGATTGTAAGCATGTGGGCATGTATGGGCCCATTACTTTAATCTTTAAACTCTCCTAGTGATGTAAACTAAGAAAGTAATTCTTTAGGAAACTATCCTAGATTTTCAGCATGAGGGCATGTATGGGCCCTTACAAATTTAAGATGATTTTCAAAAAATAAACTAAGAGGAACCCTAGGGGATCTTTGTCCTCTCATAAATATTTTGTTAAGGGAGATTAAATGTCCCTTTAACCATCATTCTGATTCTCAATATCACTCTATGGTGTGAGAGAAGAGCATACTCAATGATTAAAGTTGATTTCTGGTCCCAATGCAAGTGTTTTTATATGTGATAGCAAAGAATCTCAACTTAAATTTTTCAATCAAAACAAGCCATCCATGTGGCAACCAAAGCAAAAGAGGATAAATATGGTTCTTTTTAACCCCCTAAGTGCCTATGTTTTGACTAACCTTTCATGTGGGAAAGGAATCTAAGTGGAGTGCATTTACAATTTGCATAAAAAGCAAGACTTTGAAGGCTAGGGGCCTTCAAATCATCACAAAAACTCTTACAATGTTGAAATTTTGGACAGATGCACGTGTTACAGTTCAAACAGAGGCGCAGTGGGTGCATAATGCACATAGAACAAAGGACCTTTTGGGAACTATGCACAAAATGCGCAGAGAATAGAAGTGTTGTGGGTGCACAATGCCCTGAATGCACGTATGTGGGCTGAAATACCCGTGCACATTCTGATACATGTCGAGGGGGGGGATTTTAAGTGGAATTCTCCTCCTCTAGCTCCAAACTTATCTCTTAACAGGTAAGGCTAGGCCGGTTATGGTTCCTGCAAGGAAAATGGGTCAAAAAGAAGTGCTCAAACAACCCAAATAGGGAGGAAATTGATACCTTATCCCAGTATGGTCGCCAATATGTTGTGTTTGTTTCATCACTTGGGTGAGAAAAACAAGGGCACTTACAAGTCTAGTTGGGCCTGCTAGATAAGATAGAGGTTAGTGTATGAATAAAACAATCTGAGCACATGAAATAAACAAGAAAATGAACTAAGAACAACTAAGGAAATAAAACTACAATGCATAAGAAACTTTGAACCAAAATCAATCAACTAAATGACCAAGATTATGCCACCAATGGATAACTATATTAGCTGGCAAACACCGTAGATAAAGGAGGACTTATAGATCCCCTCTTCCTCCTTGGGAGGGCTCTTGAGTCCCCTATTTGAGAGATCTTCTTACAATCATAAACAAGAAAGAAAATGGTGAATAAATCCAAGCCTATTCCCTCAAGAGGTGAGTGGAATAGCTTATTGAGATGTTGTTAGAATGCTTCAAGAAAAAAATAGGTTTCTTGAAGGAGAATAGAGGCAGCATAACAATACTATGAGATTCTTAAATTCTTAATGCACCCATGGCCTCCATTTATGCATGTCTTTGAGGCAATATCCAACTGGTTCTTAGTGTGGACAAGGGNCCTCTTCCTCCTTGGGAGGGCTCTTGAGTCCCCTATTTGAGAGATCTTCTTACAATCATAAACAAGAAAGAAAATGGTGAATAAATCCAAGCCTATTCCCTCAAGAGGTGAGTGGAATAGCTTATTGAGATGTTGTTAGAATGATTCAAGAAAAAAATAGGTTTCTTGAAGGAGAATAGAGGCAGCATAACAATACTATGAGATTCTTAAATTCTTAATGCACCCATGGCCTCCATTTATGCATGTCTTTGAGGCAATATCCAACTGGTTCTTAGTGTGGACAAGGGGCCCTTTAGGTCACCCTTAAGTCTTTGACTATCCCCCCATTCAGATTCAGCTCGGATTTGAGGGTCAAATCAAGTTGGGAGCTGGTCCAGAAGTGGGTAAGGGGCCGACAATAACCATAAATGTTCTGTTCACAGGAGTGCGCAGATTTTCTCATACACATTCATGCATATGGCGCATTGTGCGCTTTAAGGGCTTATTTGGCCCATGCAATGTGCGCACGCTTCCTTTAGTGTTTCAGTGCATGTCAAATTTTTGACCAGTTGTATAGTTTTTTCCCCTTGGAAATGCATATTTGGTGTTGCAGGTGAACTAATAGGTGTTTGGAGATGTTGTATTCCTGTAACCATTTTTATGCAATGTTGCGAACGAAAATCCAATGATAGCACATACCTTTAAACCATTTCTCCCCCTGAACTGGAATCTCAGTTGCAGCAGCCACTATCTCCTCTGACACCTGGAATTTAATATCAACAATCCTCATCTGGACACCAATGAAATTGAGGGAAAATTCCTTCGTTAACTGCACATTGTATCCTTGAATCTTTTCACAAAACCTCATGCACTTAGCTTGCTCAAATGAAACCCTAAATGCAGGATCATAATTCACCAAGTTCAAGCGTTGTGGCTCACATCTCAACACATTGTCTCCTTTATTATATTTCTTTCTATCTTGAGCTTCCATGTTGCAGATGTAGGATAAAACACTAAGACTGGTAAAGATAAGGAATTTGAAGGCTAAAACTCTGACAAAGAACTTTACAAAGAGGAAACAAGGTTAGGGTTTCCTCAATTGTGTCAAACAGACTCAACAATACAATAAGAAGGTCTTTAGATTGCATGTATATAGGTGCAGGATACTTGTCAAATACAAAACAGAACCCTTCGGTATTTTCACAGTGATAATTTTAGAAACGGGGGACGCGTAGTGTGCATTTACAGTGTGAATATTTCATAGCGGGTATGCAGAGCTTGCGTAGCGAGCTAGACAAGGTTTGCGTAGTAGGTAAGGTATTTTGAATATTCTTGAAGGAAGGGGTTTTATCGATGGAAAAGGGTCTTTTGCAATGAAAAAATGGGAGGGTAAAGACATTCATATGCTGAGAAAATTCGATTTGAAACGTGATTGGACTGTTTAGGATAATATGACATCTAGGGTAGCACCAAGGAATTTTTGCAGCGAGTTTACACAGCATGCACACTTTTCTGCAGACGAAATACAAAAACCACTTTTAAAGATAGAAAAAATGACATGATGACCTTTGATGACTATCTATCTTTCATAATGTTCTATGAAATCCCTTGCAAAAACCTTCCACCTATACTTTATGACTTGACTGTTTTTTACATATCACTTTAGAGTTTATAGAAACCACTTTAAACCAATGACCCAAAGACCTTGAAAAAATTTATGTGACAAAACGTTTTTTTGAAAACGTATACACTCAATGACTCAATTAGGAATGCATTGTTCTTCCCAAGACCAAAGCATGAATCTGCAAAATCTTGAAAAACCTATGACCTATATTGAAAATAATGACACTAACACTTGGTAACTCAATCAACCATATATCATGCTTTATATTTCGTCAATTGTCATGGGACTTGGATTTATTGCGACCCTTAATTGATGCATTGTGCATTAATATTGACATTATTCTTTTCCGAGTGGTGGATGATGTGGAAGGGGTAATTAATTTGAAAGGAAATGGTGATGGGATAGGATGATGGAAGGAAAGTGCTAAGTATGGAGGTGTAAAATGATGTATGGGAAAATTCTAAGAGTATAACATAGAGTTGTGGAGTTGCGTACATAAATTATTGTGAAACAATCTTCGGGAAAGGGTGACAATACCCACAATGAAATTGATAATATGGTTAAGTGTTAGGAGAAATGTGGACTGGAAAATGTGTGTACCTATTAGCAATGGAAAGGTGATGGGGAGTAAGGAAATCCGCTCTGTAATGAGAAATATGGATAAGTATGAAAAGAAGTGGAAAGTGGAAAGTGAATGCGTACTTCTGGAGGTGGAGACCTAAAAAGAGTTCAGGGATGGTAAGTAGCTTTGCATCCGCATCGCTTGAAATTGAATAAGTATAAAAATAAAATGGAAAAGGAAACAAATTAAAGTGTTTTGGTGATTGCGGGGTTGTGGACCTAGGTAATTAAAAGATATTTTAAGAGTTTTTATGCATCTCCACATCTGCATTTTGGAAAATGACTAAGTTCTTGGAAATTTTTTGATGTAAGAGAAGAGAGAAAAGTAGGATAAGAAAAGTGTAAAATAAATTCTAATAGTAACTACATATAATACTAGACTGGTCAAAAAATGAATCAACATATGGCTGCAACTGTGGGACAGTGACCCCCTACAGTTTGTTGAGAACCCAAAATATTTGGTTCCATTGGGCCATGGAGTTCAGTAAAACAAAAACAAAATTCTACAAAAGAAGAGAAATTGTGTGTACAAGGTATTTTTTTTGTTGGGGGCATCAACAAAAGAAATGCTTTAGATGTTTGTGATTGAAAAGAAACAACTAAATTGTACCACTCATGTCTTTAAGGATGTATGAATTATGATAATTTGTTCTTTCAATTTGGTATGTGTCGATCCACAGAGCTTCATATTTTGTGTGAGATGATGGATTTTTTTTTCTTTGTTCCAGACCAAAACTAATTGGTCTTTTTGAAAATCCTTTGTAGTTGTACTTTTATCAAAATACTTATTGGTTGTTTCTTGCCTCTTTTTCATTGCTAATACCACCTGCTCTCTCTGTTCTTCAAGCTGTTGAATTTCATCATATCATCTTTGCATTGGTGATTGTTTCTCATATTCATCAGCTAGTGCCAATTCATTTAGTTCCATGTGCAAAGGTAATATCGCATCTTTCCCATATACTAAAGTAAAAGGAGAATGTCTAGTTCCCTTTTTCAGAGTAAATCGACTTTCCCAGAGTGCGTCTATCAATTTATTATGCCAATTCATGTGGTTAGATTCAATAGTTTTCTTGATAAGTTTAATCAGTGTCTTGTTTGTTGATTCAACCAAACCATTTCCTTAAGGGTAGTAATTAGAATATTGACCCATGATTATTCCATACTCACCATAAAAATTTGTGAATTTAGATCCAATACATATTGAACCACTGTTGGTTATGAATTTTCCTGGCACACCAAGTCTAGAAAATATGTTTTCTTTGAGAAAGTGGTTCAAGTGGTCAGAATCTACACTTCTTAAAGTTGTTTCTTCTTTCCATTTTGTAAAATAATCAGTTGTTGTAACAATATACGAGTGTCCTTTGCTAGATTTGGGGTTGATTGGACCAATTATATTTAAACCCAATTGAATAAAGGGTTGTTCTACCATAGATTTTTGTAAGCGAATAGCATCCCTCTTCATTTTGCCTGAACAATTTTGACACAGAATGCATTTTCGAATAAATTTATACGAGTCTTTGAATATGGTTGGCCAATAAAAAATAGCTCGTATGATTTTATGATTTGTTATTACTAGTGAAAAATGTCCTCCACAGATTCCCTTATGGGAATCTTGTATTATTTTCATGGCTCTGATGTGATCCAAAAATCTTAATAGTATACCATCAAAATTTCGTCCGAACAATATTTCAGACACTAGAACTTAATTGTGTGTTTTGATTTTCAACGTTCTTCTTTCCTTTGAAGACATTTCTGCAGGAAATTGTCTTGATTTCAAATAAAAGATAATATGCTTATACCATTCATAGTTCTCCAAACATTTTTCTTTAATTACAATATTAAATCCATCAGAAGAAGAAGTATTTACAACTTTGATTCCTATCATGAATTTACATAAACCTTATCCTCTGACATCCTTTAACGGTTTAATTTTTATGTCATATTCTTGAAGCTTGGCCAACCAATTAGCCCATATTACTTATTTAATTTTTTGGTTCAAAAGCATATTAACTGGAAAGTGTGGAACATAAGCAATAACATGATTTCAAAGAATGTATGTTCTGAAATGGGAAATTTCCTTTACAAGTGAAAGGGAGTGTTTTTCAACAGGTGAATAATTTGATTCGTAATCATGTAATGTTTTACTCATAAAAGAAATCGACAACTCTTCTTGTTTTTGTTTTTTCTGGGTAAGAACTGATGCAATGGTTTCATATGAGGCAAATGAATACAATATGGATTATTTATCAAAAATGGGGCTTACAAGGACTAGGGCGATGGTAATGGCAAGTTTAATTTTTGTAAATTCTCTTTGAATTTCTGGTGTCCACTCAAATTCTTGGTCTTTCTTCATTAGTTTGTTGATGGGTTTAACAATGGAAGCATAGTCAGGAAACAATATTCTTACAAAATTGATCTTCCAAAAGAAGGATTGCACTCCTTTTTTTTAGTTCGGGGGGTTCATATCATTTATTGCTTTGATTATTTCACGATCAATACATACCCCTTCCTTGCTCACAACGTGGCCTAACAAATTTTATTTTGTTACAATAAATAAACATTTCTTTGAATTCAATGATATTTTGTATATTCTACACTTCTCGAATATATGTCTAAGATGTATGAGGTGTATCTCCCTTGATTTTGAGTAGACAGTTAAATCATCTTAAGAATCAGCCATGAATTTTCCTATAAAATCTTTAAAAGCATGATCCATGGATCTCTTCTTTTAAAAGCATGATCCATGGATCTCTAGAAATTAGCACCTACATTTTTTAATCTGAATGGTATTCTGATATAGGCATATGTTCCCCAAAAGGTTACAAATGTTGTTGGTCTATCATCCTCTCACATAATAACTTTACATCCTGAAAACCCATCTAATATTGACATTAATGTGGACTGTGACTTATGGAAGAAGCATTTCCATATTTAGTAGTGGGTAAATATCCTTTATACTGACTTTATTAAGATATCTAAAATCAACACATAAGCGGATCTCACAAGTTTTCTTCCTAACCACTCACCGGATTTGGTGTCACTTAACATCTAATGAGCAATTATACCTTCCTTTTAATTTCTCAATTTCTATTTTTACTAGAGGCTTTATCTTGGGGTTTATTATCCTCGTTTCTTGTTTAAAAGTCTTTGCCCCTTCTTTAAGAGGTATAATGTGTTGGAATATTGATTTATCGTATTCCTTTAATTCATTGTAACTCCATGAAACACATCTTGAAATTGAGAATAAAAAGGTTTACAATTTCTTCTTGAATTTCTTCTAGATATTATTCAATTATGGTATCATCGTCTGTAAAAAAAATTACCACATGTTCGTCATTTTCAAAACCTTGTAAGTGTTATTGATTATCTGGGACTAATTGTCAAAAAATAGTCTTCACATGATAAGTGCCTTCTTGTTGCAAATTTTCAATATTCAACAAGGATGCACACCTGATAATGCATCAAATTTTTGTTCTTTCTATGGGGATAATGATAGGTTGAAATATTTGAAAGAGTTCATGATTTATGTTACTCTTTTGGCGTAACATTTCAATTTCTCCCTTCTCACTCTTTTATGTTTTGACATGATTTCTTATAATCAATCTGTAATCACTGCTGACTACTAAGTGTTCAAATTTCATTTGAATGGAAATGATCATCCCTTGAATTAATTCCTCATATTCATATTCATTAATAGTGCATGGAAACTCAAGTCTTATGGCATGAGGATCTATAACATATTGAGGGATTTTGAAAATAATTCAGCTCCATTTCTTGATTTAGAACATGCACCATCAAAAGATATTTTCTAGTACCCTTGGAAATTACTTTTATTTTATCTGCTCTTGAGTGCAAATATGATCTGAATCAAAGACATCATAGTTTCACATTCCAGTATCAAGATCATTTCTCATCATTTCATTCTTTTTTATTCTAAAGGAAAAAGGTTTTCTTATTTCTCTAGCAACCCTTACCATTGTTCCATATTTCTTCAGGAGCATCATATATCTTTCATCATTCATGATAAAAACCCCCAATCATTGATGAGTAATCCCTGCCCAAGACAACTCCATATGTTGGAGGCAGGTCTACTACTACAATAGTGAAGACAGTGGTGATATGGGGATCCTCACTTATCCATACACAAAAATATTTAATCTCTTGATAAGTCAGGATTTTTCTCAAGTCAATAGCATAAATTCCTTCATCGGTTTCATAATGTATGGTACATTCCATTATGAGTTCTTGCATCACCAATAAAGGAATAATGTTATTAGTATCCCCACTATCAATCAAAAAAAAATTCAGAACGACTTCATGATTCTCTATGGTGGTGTAAAATGGTGGAACTTTTGGTTTACATTTAGCTGAAGAATAGCTTTGTTGTTGCCTTGAGTTTATAAATGTGACTTCCATTATTGTATTAGTATCATCTAGTATTTTCAAAAAGTTCTCTCTTTACTGTGGAATCTTAATGACTTCCATAAAGGGTAAAGTAATTCTAAGTTTTGAAATATCATCCATTATATTATATGTCATTTGTTGTATCATCTTTGTCTATTTAGAAACAAGTTGTTGCTTTGTTGTTTCTACTTGACTTAACTTAGTCTTCTTTTTTTCTGGAATTTATTTTGCTTTGAATTTTTTTAGTTGTGTCCATGTTTGGATGACATTCTCTTTCAAAATATCATTTTCATAGTTTTCATTGAAAATATAAAATGGTTCCAATTCATCAGTCTGTACTAATTCCAGACCATTGTTTTGCACAGTGCTTGATTCGAGGTCAAGGTATTCAAAATTTTCTTCAACAACAATTTCATCTAACTCAAGAGCATTTGGGTTTGGGGCTTGAGGTTATCTTGGTATCTGTGATTCATTCCTCATATCATTTCTTTATCTTTGATCCTCAATAGGATTACTTCTTTGTTCTTGTAAAGGAATTATGATGTCTTGGTCTTTTGGAGGAAAAGGTTTCAATCTCTTATTAACCTTGTTAGTTCATTTTGCATTTGTTGAATTGTCCTATTCATATGAGCTATCTCAATTATTTGTTTGATTTCTTGGGTTGCAACTGGATCATTTCTTGGATCTGGATAACACAATGAAACGCTCCTCCAATTCCTCATTTTTCAACATTCTTTGAGCTCGAAGTTCCTTGATTTATTATAGTAAGATTAGTCATTTCTCTTTGGAATTTTCCAAGGATAATATAGGGATGGACATGTGTTTCTATCATAATTTATTCCATATTGTTCACCCTTATCATAGCTACATCCAAATTCTTTATTTGATCAACCCTGATAGCATATTTTACATTTGTTGGCATATCATTCTTATAACAACCAAGTATAACTGGGTCATTTTTTCTTTTGTCTTTAGGGATTTGATTTAGCACCTTGTAAAACCAAAAATTGAAATCTCTTATTCTTTCACCTTTTTTCAAGTGGATTTGGGTGAATTGATTTAATAATGTGTTGTATGCGATTGGAGGTGTGTACATGGTCATAAAAATAGTTTCTATATCATCGAAAGATACAATTGACCGAGATGGAAGGGACATATACCATTCATGAGATAGGCCTATCAATGTTTGCAAAACAATATCACCATTACGTCCTCGTATTATATTAGATGAAATTCACACATAGATAAAAAAAATTATCCATGTGTCTTTTTAGGTCCATTATTATGTCTCACGAAAACACTGGTAAGGCTCCTTGTGGGAGAGTGGGTAATTGATGTTGTTCCCAAACAAGGTTAAGGGGGATATTCCTTATCCTTCTTTGTGGGATTCTATATCTTTGTCGATGTTCAATAATTTCATTTCTTCTTTCTTCTCAATTTTCAGGAATTTCATTTCGACTTTCTTCTTGATTTTCAGGAATTTCATTCCTTCTTTCTTATATATCCTCCATCTCTTGAATTTTTATTACTTCAATTTCATAATTTTCTCCAACTTCAAGGTTTCGAAGTTGTTTGATTCTACTTCTTTTAATTGGTCTTATATATGTTTCTAGTCTTTTTATCAATTTCCAACCCTCTGTCTTTGAATTATTGCGATCTCTCTTTCTTCTTTATGAGAAACGGTTTCCCAAAGATTTTCTAATTATGCTCTAGTCCTAGTTTTTTTTATTGCCATATTATACAATTGGTGCAATATCTTTTGTTGATTTCCAATACCATTTTTCAAATTTGGTTGATTCGGGTTAGGTTGAGTCATAAATTTTGGTCTGCGAAAACCATCCTTTTAATATCCCCAGTATGGTCGCCAAAATGTTGATCTAAAAAATTATTTTATGGTATTAAGGTCAACCTCACAAGGATATGAATCCCCATGTGTTTTTGGAGAGGTGGTACTCATCTTGTTCTTATGATTTCAAGAAAATAAAATGAAACAAAACAAAATTCTAAGAAGGACCAAACTTAATATTTACATTCACATTCAAGGAAAGAAACACCTGATATTTTGGGACCACGTGTATTTTAAAAGAAACTCATATGTATAATATTTACAATGTGAATATATAAAATGCATACATAATATAAAGGACCGATGTCTCCATCACAACATTCATCGGAACATTTAACGATACCACACATAGAGAGAATAGGGATTGGACTGCAAATAAAAGAGAGTTTTAAATTATCATTCCATAAAGCGCAAAAAAAATTATGATATATAAAACATCTGGTAACTCGAGATTTTGATCAAAGTCTTTGAGAATACACTAATGTAATATCCCGAGTAGCTCTCTTGGAGTCTCAAAAATAATAATGAGTCTTTAAATACACAAGTAAATGTCTTTAAAGAAAATCAAAAAAGCATTCTCCCTTCAAATAGGACCGGGATTGGCTCTCGTGGACCATAAAATTAAAAGAACTAGAAGATTGAAAGAACAACAACCAAGAATTAGTCTAAATCCCACGAAATACCGAGAAGACAAAGGCAAGATGAAAAATGATTGTAGCAGAAAATGGATTGAGGAAAATCTTAAAGGATAGATTTTATGTTCAACTCACTNAACTAGAAGATTGAAAGAACAACAACCAAGAATTAGTCTAAATCCCACGAAATACCGAGAAGACAAAGGCAAGATGAAAAATGATTGTAGCAGAAAATGGATTGAGGAAAATCTTAAAGGATAGATTTTATGTTCAACTCACTATAATGGAAAAAACATCATCTTTTACTTTCTTGCATATGGCTCCTTTATAGGTACATGTTGTTGTTGAGGTAGCACAATTGTCGATACTTACAGCTTGGCATTTTTATTTTATTTAAATTCCCACTATGTACTGCCTTGGTAACTCAAGCAATTGTAGATCATTCTTTAAGTGTCATCATTTGTCATGGGACTTGGATTTATTGCGATCATTAATCGATGCATTATGCATTAATAGCGACATTATGATTTTACGAGTGGTAGATGATGTGGAAGGGGTAATTAATTTGAGGGAAATGGTGTTGTGATTGTATGATGGATGGAAAGTGTTAAGTATGGAGGTGTAAAATGATGTGTGGGGAAATGATAAGAGTATAACTCGGAGTTGTGGAGTTGCATACATAAATGCTTGTGAAACAATCTTCAGGAAAGGGTGACAATGCCTGCATTGAAATTGCTAAAATGGTTAAGAGTTGGGAGAAATTCCGACTTGCGGACTTGCGGACCTACTAGAAATGGAAAGGTTATAGGAAGTAAGGAAATCTGCTCCGTAATGAGAAACATGGCTAAGTATGAAAAGAAGTGAAAAGTGGAAAGTGAATGAAAACTTGTAGACTTACGGAGGTGGAGACCTAAGAAGAGTTAAGGAATGGTAAGTAGCTCTACATCCGCAACGCTTGAAATTGACTAAGTATCAAAATAAAATGGAAAAGGAAACAAAGTAAAGTGTTTTGGTGATTGCGGGGTTGTAGACCTGGGTAATTNGAGGTGGAGACCTAAGAAGAGTTAAGGAATGGTAAGTAGCTCTACATCCGCAACGCTTGAAATTGACTAAGTATCAAAATAAAATGGAAAAGGAAACAAAGTAAAGTGTTTTGGTGATTGCGGGGTTGTAGACCTGGGTAATTAAAAGAGATTTTAAAATTTGCATTCACATTTCAGAAAATGACTAAGTTATTGGAAATTTTTTGATGTAAGAGAAGAGAGAAAAGTGGGCTGAGAAAAGTATAAAAGAAATTATAATAGTAACTACATATAATACTAGACTGGTCAAAAAATGGATCAACATGGATGTGAGGGAAATCACTTATATAGGGACTTCGCTCACAAAGGAGAAAGAATGAGGACTTCCCACAACATTCAGGAGGATGAAATAGTGGAAGACATGGGAGGGAACATGCCAAGGATTTATGCAGCCTTGGACAACAAGCAAGCATAATACCATTCCCCCATGATTGAAGTGGAAGGTAAGAATGGTAACCATCCCATAGCAATTTTAATTGATTCTAGAGCTAGCCATAGTTACATAAACTCTAACATTGTTGAAATATTTTACTTGCAAAGGAGTAAGCATAAGAAGTCTTGGTTAGTTTAGTTAGCCACGTGAGCTAAGAGGAAAATAAATGAGCTAGTTAAACATTGTTTTATAGACATTAATGGAATCAACACAAAGGTATATGTAAACATCATACCATTGGGTTCATATGATTTTCTGATTGGCATGGATTGGTTGGAAAAACACCATGTTGTCCTAGACTATTAAAACAAGACAATCACATGTCTTGATGAAGAAGGGAAGCAATGAAAGATTCAAGTCATTCCGAGAGTTGTATCTATTAGAGAGATTTCAGCTATGTAGTTGAATAAGAGTTTTAGG
This sequence comes from Picea sitchensis, assembly GCA_010110895.2. Taxonomy (NCBI): domain Eukaryota; kingdom Viridiplantae; phylum Streptophyta; class Pinopsida; order Pinales; family Pinaceae; genus Picea; species Picea sitchensis. The sequence continues at coordinate 19,187 of SNQJ01S0096508.1, read as the reverse complement.
AAGGGATGTCAAACTTTTGAAACCCATATTGAAGAGGCAGCCAAAGATAAAGTGGCAAGTATTGAAGACCATCCGGTCTTGAGGGATTTTGAACATGTTTTTTGGGAAATTATAGGATTTCCACCAAATAGAGACATTGATTTCTTTATTGATTTAGTTCCAGGGGCTTCCCTAGTGTCTAAGACACCTTACGGAATGGACACACCAAAATTGAAATAGTTGGAGATGTGGCTTGAAGAAATGTTAAAAAGGGGGTATATGCACCCAAGTGTGTCACCTTGGGGAGCCCCGGTTCTTTTTTTGAAGAATAACAATGGAACCTTAAGGTTGTGTATTGATTCCAGATAGATGAATAAGGAACAAGTATCATTTTCCAAGGATTGATGATTTGTTTGATTAGAAAAAAGGCACAAGAATGTTTTCCAAGATTGACTTGAGATCATGCTATCATCAAGTGAGGATAAAGGAAGAAGACATCAACAAGACAACATTCAAAACAAGACATTGGAATTATGAATTCATGGTAGTACCATTTGGACTATCAAATTCCCTAGTTGTGTTTATGTGCCTAATGAATGGAGTGTTCGGGGAGTACCTGGACAAGTTTGTAATTGTTTTTCCTAGATGATATACTCATCTACTCTAAGCCAAAAGAGGAACATGAGTAGTATTTAAGAATGGTTTTGCAAGTTTTAAGAGAGCACAAATTGTATGCTAAGCTAAGTAAGTGCATATTTTATCAATGTAAGTTTCATTACTTGGGGCATATAATCTCAACAAAAGGGATAACA
>SNQJ01S0096508.1:1675-13439 GCA_010110895.2 Picea sitchensis | reverse complement strand
GATTTGAATCCGAATGGGAGGCTGGTCAAAGACCTAAGGGTGCCGTAAAGGGCCTCTTGTCCACACTAAGAACTAGTTGGATATTGCCTCAAAGACATGATATAAATGGAGGCCATGGGTGCACTAAGAATTTAAGAATCTCATAGTATTGTTATGCTGCCTCTATTCTCCTTCAAGAAACCTCTTTTCTTCTTGGAGCATTCTAGCACCATCTCAATAAGATATTCCACTCACCTCTTGAGGGAATATGCTTGGATTTCTTCACCATTTGATTTCTTGTTTATCATTGTAAGAATAACTCTAAAATAGGGGACTCAAGAGCCCTCCCAAGGAGGAAGAGGGTATCCATAAGTACTCATTTCTCTACGGTGTTTGCCAACTAATATAGTTATCCATTAGTGGCATAATATTGGTCATTTGGTTGATTGATTTTGGTTCAAAGTTTCTTATGAATTGTAGTTTTATTTCCTTAGTTGTTCTTAGTTTGTTTTCTTGTTTATTTAATGTGCTTGGATTGTTTAATTTATACACTAAGTTCCCTTGTTTTTCTCACCCACGTGACGAAATAGACAAAACAATATGCCTCTTGATCCAATTTTCTACATTGATTTCTTGAAACCCAAGTACAAAAAGAAGAAGTATGGTGCTAGTATTCCAAGATAATACATTTTGGAGCATTATGAAAAGTTGTTAAGAGTGGTTCAATGATATTTCTCTTGTGAGGTAATATTTGACAGAGTATACCAGTATCACATAAGGATTTTAATACATTTCACATGAAACAATATTTTAAATCTACCTTTTTACCTATATAAAAGCTTAGGTAAAATGTCAGACAGAGTACAGGCTAGGGATGATCAACTTAAGACTAGTTTGTTTCATTTCTCTTTGGTAAATTTGCTAGTGGTGGAAGAACTAAAGAAATTGAAAAGAGATTGGGACTCTTTCTTAGCTTCAAAAAACATTCCTTTCAACCCCAAAGGAGACACCCCCTCATCTGCTCAGAAAGTGAATTCTAAGGATTAAAGTGGGAAAGAGAAAGGGTCTGCAGAACATGGCAAAGGGAAAGGAAAGGAAATTGAAGATTATTCACCAAGCCAGCCAACTAAGAAGAAGGGTAGAAAGCTACACTTTTCTGATGAGGTGGTTGAAACACCAAAATTTAGTAGTCCAATCAAAAGGTTAGCTGCCAAGAGACTACCTGTACCTGCCCTGCATACACAATTTGTTGAACACTCAGTTCAATAAGTGGTTAAAGATCAGATTCAGTCATGAGAGAAATACCAAATAATCAGAGAGTTACAAGATCAAATTAAAGAAGATCAACATGCCATAGCTCAATCCTTTCATGAAAACATGGAAATGAATAGGAAATTGGCTGACAGGGTTTCTGATATTCAAACACCACAAGATGCAATAGTTTTAAAGAAAGAATCAGTTTCAAAGGTTATATAAGGTTCTAAAGGGAAATCAATCAGGCAAATTCCTAAAATAATGGATTTCACTAAAACTACATCCCCTTTAACAAGATCCTCAGCCAGAAAGATAGGTTCAGATTACAAGCTTGCAGAGGAGACACATGCACAAGGCCAACCTACATCAGTTGAAAAGATTCACAATTCACCTGGAGAGGGTGAGAAAAATATCAAGTGGCTCAATAAACAATCTGAAGACCTAATTATTCAGCTTAGGGAAGAGAATAGAATATCAAAACTAAATATTGAGAGACACTTTCAGGAATGTAGACCAACCATAAAAAATGTTTGTGTAGGTCTCTCAAATGCCCAATCAAAGTTGAGAAAAAATGCACTTTTTTTAGGCAAGTGAGAAATATGAAAAGATATGTGTCATTGAGAAAAGAAAATAGGTATTTGAAGCTAAGGATAAAGGTTGATGATTAAGATAGGGGAAATTTGGACCTACTTGTAGAGGTGGTTGAGATATAGTTTTCATGTTTTCACAGTTTTTCTTTTTGATGAACCAAGGATTAAATTGTTTTGAGTTTTGGCTGGACAATAACATTGTATAGGACTTGCGTAGTGATCTCACACTACGCAAGTGATGTAAGTACACAGAGGGTAAAAGGACAATGGGTAATGCTTGATGAATGATATGAAATTCATTCTCAGCCTCCAACAACGTTGCAACCACCACTTAAACTAAGTTTAATGAAGAAGATCAACACGTTGTGTAAACTTAGTACGCAATTGCTGCAAGTTTCAATTACACAAGGAGCTGCAACATATCACTATGCAATGTGTCAAGGAGACTTGTCAGTGCTCAAATCAGTTCAATATTTACCTCCAACTATACCATATAACTCACATCAACTTCAAGGTCGAAGATATATTGGAGAATCTCTTATTGTCAAGAATATTCTTATGCATTAAATATGGTCAAAGAAATTTGCTATTTTTAGCAAGTAGTTTAGCGTTTGTTCCTTCTTTGGTGTAATCAGATCCAAAGTTAAATGATAGTAGTGAAGTTCGAATTCTATAGCTCAGGGATGCATTTTTCTTATATATTTGATCATTTTGAATGTAAAAATGGTTGAAAAAAGCATAAAGGATATTTGTCTTGAACTTTGTATAAATTTTCTGAAGTTAAATGAAATACTAATGCATATGTCCATAAATTTTCATACCAAATATTCTAGTGGTGGTGATATGAAGTGTTGGCCCTTGGTTAGGGAAGTAAGCAAAGATCAAGGAAGAAAAGGGAGAATGTGAAATTCGTGGAATACACAGTGACTGTTACTGGGTCGAAGTGAGCAAAAGAGAAGAAAATACAGAGCGAAGTAAGCTGTTGAACGAGGAGATCTGGGATGATAGATAAGAAATAAAGAATGATTGTGGACAACTCATCAAGAGGGAAAATCCATCATTGGATGCTTTGGATCACCATGCGAGAAGGAAGGAAAGACATGCTGGTGAATCTCTAGAAATGTGGGTCAAGTTGACCTAGGGTTTTAGACACCTAGGGTTTTGGTATATAGGGTTTTGGACACTTAGGTTTCATCCTAAGGATGTCAGTGAGCTATTGTAATGTATAAATAGAGGTATAAAGGACCTGGGATGGGTTGGTTTTATGATTATTGTTGTTGTCTTTTTCTTTGTGTGATCAAGCGAGTAGTAGTGTGTGAGAAAGAAGTGCTGAGTACAAGATCCTTCTGGTATTGTAAGATCTTCAGCTGGGTGCGAAGATCAAACCTACAAATTGGTGCATAGGGAGGGGAGAGAAAGAGAGGAGAAGAAAGAAGATATGCTAGCTAAGAGCGTAGAAAATAACTGTATGCTTTACCTTAATATATTATAGCATAGTTCTGTGGACATATCCCTAGAGAGAGGGTGAACCACGTACATCTTGTGTTGTGTGTGATTGGTATTTTATCTCTGTCATTGATATACTATGATTGCATTACTGTTTTAGATCTGATAAGTAGATATGAATAATAGATCTAAGATGATAAGTGATATATGAATGCTGTGCTATTCTTGAGTTAAATCTACTTGATCTTCCCTTTGGTTGTAGACATCTTTGTCCTGCAACCCCCTCATAGCTGCTTTGGGTGAGACTGCATATTATTCGTAGGTGTTGCCGAAAGGGCTAGTAGTTAGGGCTTGTTGGTGCGCTCTTGGAGTTGAACTTTGGGTTTGCCCCTGTGCCAACAAATGGTTTCGTTGCCGGGACATGAATCTTATTGAGGGAATGTCAAGGTGGTTTCCATTGAACAAAGACTCAAAAGTGGATAGAGGATCAAGAAAAGGACTTCGCTGAAGCCCATAACAAGAACCCTAATCTTAGTTTAGAGGATTGGTTGGATACATATATCTTTACTGATATACATGAAATTTTCTTTGGGGTAATCCATCAGGATCTATACGAGTGGCTAGCTAGATTAGCAGATACCGAGTTTGAGATCCGATCTAGACCTCATGTGGTTTGGACATCAGAGCTGATCAAGAAGGTCAAAAGAGTTAATAATGCCATACCATGAGAAATAGATCACTGGTTTGATAGCACCATGGGAGGGTACATCACAAAGTTTGTTGTTGACAGAGTAGAGTCATACAACCAAGCTGATCAATATTTCTTTAAGGGACCCAAACAAAAATTTTTACAATTCCTGACAGACGAGGAGCATTCAGAACCTACTGGGACAGAGGAAGGGAAAGCTAAAGAGCTTGACCGAGAAGAACCTGAAACCTCAGAAACTGCACAGACCATCGAATTAAGTATTGTTATCCCTCCTGTTGATTTAGTAGTATTAAGCAATTAGAGTAATCCCAACCACCAGAGTACCCAGAGCACTGTCACTAGTAATCCACCACATACTCAATTAGGTACCCTAGGAATATCTATGGTAGATGAGATGAGGATTCCTATCTTTAGGGGAGATGGATCTAAAGATCTTGATCAACATTGGTTCCTATGCAAAGCCATATGGAATATTAAAAATGTCACTGACGAAGCTGTCAAAAGAACCCAGTTTAGTACCACTCTAAGGGATCGCCCACTGAGCTGGTACATGAAGCTTGTCCAAGGACTTGCATAGCCTAAGCCACTGAATCAGATTAAGAATGCGATGATTGCAGAGTTCAAGAAACCCAAGTCCGAGTCACAATGTATTACAAAGATGAAAGAGATCAAGAAGAAGGTGGCCGAAACTGTTTGGAAATTCGATCAAAGATTCAAAACCTTAACGGACCGATTGAATTTTCAGATCCCAGATGAACATAACAAAGAATGGTTCATTGCTACCCTCTTACCACACATCAAATTTCCCCTGATGCAACAAAAGATTGCTTCACAGTTTGAGGCGCTGGAGATCGCCATGAAGTTAGAATCAACCCCTATGGGAGAATCTAGCTCAGGTATGAGTCAGATCTTGAGTCAACTAACTAGTTTGTCTTTGCAGGTCGAAGATATGAAGAAAGACGAGGGAAAAGATAAAAGAGAAGACATCCGGTGTGTCAAATGCAGATCAGAAGGCCATGACAAGGAACATTGCCCCCTATTCAATGAATACTTGGATTCTGGAGCTTTGAGCCCTTTGAAGCAAGTCACCTTACCTTGGTGCGAGGTATGCATAAACAAACATCGCCCCAGTGAGTGCTAATACAATAAAAAGTATGTTCAAACACCTACAAATTCGTACTGTACATTCTGTAAGTCTGTGGGACATGATGATTCAGATTGTAGGGATTACGATCTCATGCATGAAAGGTCGAGAGACATATATAAGATTCAAGGCGAAGTATAGCAAGAAGGAAACACTACACAATATAACTCTCCTGGGAGAGGAAAATTCAATCCTTGCGATGGATTCAGAGGAAGAGGATGAGGAGGAGGAATGGGTCAAGGCCGAGGACAGATAAGCTGTTATAACTGCACACAACTAGGACACCTCGCAAGGGATTTCCAGAACCCTTGTACTACTTTCAACTACTGTAGATCGCTTGACCATGTTATAGAATATTGTTCCTGTGGTGCTAGATAAGCTTCAAGAAAGACGAGGACCTCAGAAGAACCCGCAAGTGCAACTGATATATGCTGAGCCTTGTGGAGAAGACCCTAGAGTCACTGTTATAACCAGAGGAGGCGTTGTTACAAGAGAAGACAGACTGACCCAAGGGAAGATTACAAAAGATTCAGGAATCATGAAAGCTACACAAAAGATACAAATGTTTGATGCAAAGAAAGAAAGACAAATATTTGAGGAAGCCATAAAATAATTCAGAGGAGACCAAGGCTCTTCATCGAAGACAAGACCAGAAGTGAGAGAATATGGAATGCCTTTGGCATTTGATCAGTCTGCTTCGCCAAAAGAAGAAAAAGAGGTAAGCAATCTCATGGAATTTTTATATACTTGTATTAAGTTGATTCAGGATTAAAGTGCTGTATAAGAGCTACAAAATTTAATCAAACAATATGATCTAGGAAAGATAGACCCCTTAATGAATAAGAAATTACACCAAATCGGTAAGAAGAGAAGGAAAAATAAGGAATTACATTTGAATTCTCAAATAGGAGAATATGAGATAGATTATGTAGTCCTCGACTTAGGGTCRGAGGTCAATGTCATGACGAAGCAAACCTGGGCACTGGTGGGAAAACCGAAGTTGATCTATTCCCCTATTAGGCTTAGGATGGCCAATCAACAAGMTGTAAGCCCTTTTGGTAGATTAGAACATGTCACTGTGGAMATTGATGGAGTAAGAACATTTGCAGATTTTGAGGTAATTGAGATAGTTGATGATAACTGTCCTTACCCTGCACTGTTAGGAATTGATTGTGCTTTMAATAATTCCACTRTGGTTGATTTAAAGAAAAGACGCATGAATTTTGAAAGAGATGGACTTAGGGTCATTGCACCTTTAGATCCAGATGAAGGTCAACGATACACATAACCTATCAGAGAAGAAGACCACACATATGCACTATAAAATATATACAAGCTAACAGCCAGACAACATGATTACATTAATCCTACAGCCGATGGAAACTTAAGCTGGCGAAGTGACAATGTATGTTCATCAGACTCAAAAGAAACACTGGAGAACTGGCATAATAAGATGTATGAAGTATCTGCAAGAATATGTGCTAGATTAACCAGAGAAGTTCGTTGGATCAGCACAACAGTAAGCAACTTACCCACCTTTGATGGTTTGAATCCTTTAGAAACCTTCTTGTCGGACTTTGAATAAAGTGTACCAATACAACATAGATTATTGGAAATGGTTGAGGCCTTGAAAGCCAAACTGGCAAGATGGTGGGGGGCACACAAAAGTAACATTACAGATTGGGTACAATGTCGTACCCTGATGACAGTGCGGTTCTCAACACAAGTAGAAGGCTGCGAAGTTCAGTACACAGGTTGAAGCTGCCCAAAGGATCATGTGTGAAGCTACAAAGAGGCCTGAAGAGACATTCCGCAAGAACAATGGGTGCACAAATTCATTAACACGCTGGACATGATGCCTATCAATTGGTACCTCCAAGCAGAGTTGCGCCTCATCACTACAGACTGGAAAGGTATGACTTAGAATTTTGCAACTACCTTCTTATTTGAAAGTCAATATCCCTCAGTAGATCAAGAATTACATATTGTGAGATAGAAAGTATTCGAGGAGGCATATATCCTTCCTTTGGAACAAGAAGAGGACGAATGGATTGCGCCTCTCTAGAAATTGCAAGGTTGTTACAACATCAATGTTGATGAAGACGATGATCCTAGGAAGGTGAAAATCATAGAAACAGAAGGTCAGAGAGATGTGGAAGGACCAGGAGTTGAGTTTCCATTCCTTGGACAACCAATCAAGATTAAGAAAGTCAATATTGGAACAGAGAAGACACCAAAGTTTGCAAATGTTGGAGATTACTGGGATGCATCCACGATTGACAAAATTACAGAGTTACTGCATGAATACGAGGACTTGTTTCCAACCAAGTTCACTGATATGAAGGGAATTAAAGGGCCTATGGGAGAGATGAGGATTCCTTTAAATCTAAATGCAAGACCAGTTAAGCAGAGACCTTACAAACTGAACCCTAAATATAAGGAAAAAGTGAAGATTGAGCTTGACATAAGGCTAGAAGCAGGAATCATAGAACTTGTCGAAGAGTCAGAGTGGATTAGCCCTATGGTGGTGCAAGACAATAATACAAGAGAGATCAGGATATGCGTAGGTCTCAGGAAGCTGAATGATGCCTATTTGCATGACCCCTTCCCTACACCATTCACTAACGAAGTGTTAGATAATGTGGGAGGCCAAGAGGTATATTCTTTTACAGATGGATTTTCAAGATACCATCAGATCCAGATTGCCAAGGAAGATCACCATAAGACCACATTTGCAACAGAATGGGGATCCTACCAATACACAGTAATGCCATTCATATTTAAGAATGCCCCAACCATATTTTCCAGGGTGGTGGTCGAATCATTCAAGAAATTCCTGCATAAATTTTTATAAGTATATTTTGATGATTGAACTGTTTTTAGTTTGCTAAAGAATCATATTGAATGTCTAAGGCTAATGTTGGATAAATGAAGGCAATGCCAAATTGCATTGAACCTAAAGAAATGCATTTTATTTTCACCATTTGGAGTTCAGTTAGGACATATTGTATGTAAGCAAGGATTGCTGGTAGATCCATCCAAGATCGCCATTATAGTTGATCTACCCCCTCCTACTTCAGTTAAACAACTGTGCACTGCATTGGGAAACATATGCTACTACAAGAAGTTCATTAAGGGATATGATTATATTACAATTCCCATGGAGAAGCTTGTGAAGAAGGATTGCCAGTTTAGTTGGACAAAAGAATTCCGACATAACTTCGACACACTGAAATAGAAAATGGTTACTGCGCCTATTCTGGTTTTCCCAGACTGGACCAAGGAGTTTCATGTGCATGTTGATGTGTCTTCCCTTGCTTTAGGAGATGTGTTAGCACAACCGAGAGGAGGAGATATTGACCACCCAGTAGCCTTTGCTAATAGGAAGCTATCAACAACATAAATTAATTACACCACTACAAAGAGAGAAGGATTGGCCATGGTGTATGCATTGCAAAAATTTAGCCACTACTTGTTGGGAGGACACATTAAAATGTTTAGTGATCACTCCACACTGAAATACCTAGTCAAAAAGCCAGTGTTGGGGGGGAGGATATGGATATGGCTTCTGCTATTTCAAGAATATGATTTTGAGATCGTGGTTAAACTAGGAAGAATGAACAAAGGACCCAACCACTTGTCAAGGTTGGAACATGGTGAAGAGCCAACTAGTTTGGAGGATACACTGTCGAATGCACAACTTTTGGCCATTAGAAGGATTGATGATCACTTCGCAGAGATAGTCTAGTTCCTATCAACAGGAATGGCACCTAGTGAGTACACAATTCCTCAGAAGAAGCAACTAGTTGTGCATGCTGCAGACTTCTCACTTATAGACAAACATCTATACAAGATGGGACCTGATGAGATATTAAGAAGATGTGTTATGGAGGCAGAACAACCACTGATCCTCATAGAATCTCATGAAGGCATCACAGGAGGGCATTATGCAGGAAAATCAACTGTGTAGAAGGTTTTGAGAGCTGGCCTTTGGTGGCCTACCTTACACAAAGATGCTAAAGAGTATTCCAGAGCCTGTGATGTATGCCAAAGAGTTGGGAAACCTTCCAGAAGAGATGAAATTCCATTAGCCCCACAACTGACCCTAAAAGAATTTGAGAAATGGGCCATTGACTTCATTGGACCTATAAACCCACCAGGAAAGTGCATAGGAGCAAGGTACATAATTACACCAACATAATACTTGACTAGATGGGCTGAAGCAAGAGCAGTTAAGGATTGTAGTGTATCTATAGCTACGTGCTTCATATTTGATAACATCATAACCAGGTTTGGATGTCCAAATATCCTTATGAGTGATCAAGGTACACATTTCATTAATAAGATAGCTGAATCCCTGACTGAAGAATTTGTAGTCCACCATCAGAAGAGTACACCTTATCATCCATAAGAAAATTGGATAGTTGAAGCATTCAACAAGATTCTGGAAACAAGATTTGCAGTGTGAACAGGGATGATTGGGATATAAGAGTACCAACAGTATTATGGGCCTATAGAACTACTAGCAAGAAACTAACAATGCAAACCCCTTTCAAGTTGGTATATGGTCTTGAAGCTGTTGTTCCAATGGAATATCTGGTACCAAGCCCGAGAATTGTTGCCTTTACAGATATGGATGGACCTGGCGCTGTTTAAGAGAGGCTTGCACAATTTGTTGAATTGGAGGAAGATAGATTTGTTGTAGGATTCCATCAACAAGTACATAAGGAAAGAGAGAAGGCCTACCATGACAGGCACATCAAGAAGAAGGAATTCAAACAAGGTGATCTAGTCCTGATATATGATAGTAAGTTCATCAAACATCCTGGGAAGTTCAGAATGCATTGACTAGGGCCATATGAGATCACTTATGTTACAGAGGGAGGAGCTACGCAATTGAAGACTCTGAATGGGGAGTGGAAGGAAGGATTAGTGAATGGGAGCCGGTTGAAATTGTACTATGACAACCAACTGCCCCATATTTCTCAGTAAATGTAAGAAGAAGAGGGTCTAGGTACCAGGTGCAGTTGAAACTGGGTACCAGACACAAAAAAGACAGTCCGCACAAGGGAAAAGAGGAGGCATCGAGCAGAAAGTAGAGGTTGCACTGCGCAATTAGAAGTCGAAGTAAAAGAGAAAGACCAGATCTGAAGTGCCTTGGGACGAGTCACATGTGAGTGTTGGGGCCCTGTTGGCCCTTGGCTAGGGAAGTAAGTGAAGGTCAAGGAAGAAAAGGGAGAATGCAAACTTCGCGGAATACACAGTGACTGTTACTGGGTCGAAGTGAGTAAAAGAGCAGAAAAGACAGTGAGGTAAGCCGTTGAACGAGGATATCAGGGATGACATATAAGAAAGAAAGAGGGATCGTGGACAACTCAACAAGAGGGAAAATCCATCGTTGGATTCTTTGGAGCACCGCGCGAGAAGGAAGGAAAGACAGGTTGGAGAAGCCCCGAAAACACGATTCAAGTTGACCTAGGGTTTTAGAGACCTAGGGTTTTGGTATATAGGGTTTTGGACAATTAGGTTTCAACCTAAGGATGTCAGTGAACTATTGTAATGTATAAATAAAGGTCTAAAGGACCTAGGATGGGTTGGTGTTATGATTATTGTTGTTGTCTTTGTCATTGTGTGATCAAGCGAGTAGTAGTGTTTGAGAAAGAAGTGCTGAGTACAAGAGCCTTCTGGTATTGTAAGATCTTCAGCTGGGTGAAAAAATCAACCTTGCAGCTGGGTGCTCAGGGAGGGGAGAGAAAGAGAGGAGAAGAAAAAAGATCTGCTAGCTAAGAGCGCATAAAATATCTGTATGTTTTACCTTAATATATTATAGCACAGTTCTGTGGACGTAGCCCTAGAGAGAGGGTGAACCACATACATCTTGTGTTGTGTGTTATTGGTATTTTATCTCTGTCATTGATATACTGTGATTGCATTACTGTTTTAGATCTGATAAGTAGATGTGCATAATAGATCTAAGATGATAAGTGATATATGAATGCTGTTCTGTTCTTGAGTTAAATCCGGTTGATCTTCCCTTTGGTTGTAGACATCTCTTTCCTGCAACCCCCTCATAACTTCTTCGGGTGAGACTGCATCTGCTTCACATGTGTTTCCGAAAGGGCCATTAGTTAGGGCTTGTTGGTGCACTCTTGGAGATGAACCCTGGGTTTGCCCCTATGCCAACATGAAGTGTATGTTCTCTTTCATGTATGCACTTCTTGTTTTCTTTCTCTTTTCATATGCAATTCATATATGCTTAGAGTAGAAAACAAATGGTCTGAAATTCATCTTAAAATGATGCTTTAGATTCAAGATATTTAAGCACCGTCATTTCCACTTAAATAAATTATAATTCATCTTAACTGGGATCTGAATGTTGTTATGTGTTTTTATCCTTCTTCCATCCTATAAAAACAAATTTAAAAACTGAAATATTATCACCTACCTAGCCTTTGCTTCCTTGATAGTTATACCTACCAGTCATTGATTCCATTTGTTTCAAAGTTGACTCCATTGCCCAACATATTTATTTCCTTCTTGCCAACAAACTTTATAAATCCCTTCATCTAATCAAACATCTATCCATTGATCCCTAACATAAAACCTATCTTTGAGAGACCAAGTAACATGAGAGATCCCTCT
>SNQJ01S0096506.1:31597-46340 GCA_010110895.2 Picea sitchensis | reverse complement strand
ACCAATGTTTTCATAAGAAGGAAAAACAAAAGGTTCCTCTGGAACAGAGGTTCCTTCATTGGTCATTCCGGGAACTAACGCCATTAAAAACAAAGATCCAATCTAGATTCCACTAGGGAAAACAAACAACACACGCTAAAAATCTAGTACGCAAGCAAGCAAGCAAAACCTTCTCACAATGAGAACACTAGTTGGTTATGAAATCCAACGTCACGGGAACAAAGTAAGAAGGGGATGAGTTAGAGTAGGTGGAAAAGTTACATTGAAGACCTTCTTAACAGACTTGAACCTTGGTGCAATCTTCCACGCATTAATTGTGGATTTACCCTCCAAGGAGCCCAAGTGAGTTTGGCCAAGGTCGACTCCAGGTACCATGACGACTTGCCCCTCCACAGTCACCTTGTGTAAATATCCTAAAGAGATAGGCCACTAAGGTTACCAACTACTACAATGATGCCTGGGGAAACAGTCAGCAGTTTGATCCATGCACAAAGGCAGGGTATCTAGCCTGAAATCAACTCGAAATGCTTCCACTCATCATTGTGGGTATACCTCTCAAGCAAACCCCATAATACGCGCAACCTCTACACCAAGACCAATAAAGCAGGGTGAGTAACTCTGCCAGTCTCAATGTGACCTTATGATTGACCCTTGTGTTAGAAGGGCTTCCCAGAACAAAATGTAATAAGTGGATTTCGTCGCTCCCCAAATCAAGATTCTATGTTTGTTTGCAGCTTTGGAAAGTTATCTTTCACACCTATTCCAAATCCCTACCACTAATCTTTGTAGGTTTGCTACCAGAAAATATAAAAATGTCTAATCAATTTTTATAAGTGCTTTATTTTATGGCTGTTGTTACTCAAGAGGAAAATGGCACGGACAATATGGTGTTTTTCCCGACTCAAAAGTTATGCAAAGAGATGAAGATGCAATCTTTTCATTTCGATGAAATCTATGCGACGAGAAGGAGAAAACATTTATCATTCCCATATGAACAATGTCCCAACATTTTAAAACTCATCAATATCAATATTTTCAAGAAATGATCAAAATAGACTGTACACCAATACACGATTCAGAATTTAAGACCAAAAAATGCCAAGAATCATGCAATTTCGCTACTTCAAATGCAAGGATGCCCCCAATCTAATATAAAGCAAGAAATTAAATATTTTTTGTTTCAAAGATAGCTAAAAGCAATAGAAAATAGATATGAAACAAGGAAACCCAAACAATTTTCTCTTTTAACACGAACTATTCAATAAAAGAAAAAGAAATTCTTTCACCAAACAATTCTAAAGAAAAAACGATGCTTTGTAACAGAAATACACTCAAAGGAAGAGATCAAATATTTAAAAAACAAACAAAGAAAAAATGAGGCAAAGATGGCTGAAAGAAGATTCAAACTTGTCAAGTAGACTGCAATCAGACCCAACAACTCACCCTAGAACCATATCACAGATCTAGACAGGGAAAACCACCAAAAACCAATTTTTTTCACAATTTCTGTAGGCTGGAAGACTAGCACAGTGCGGAAATCACTGATTTCCACGAACCAGATATGGGTAGGGCGCGACGTTTACGCACTGGTAAAAATAGGTAGGGCGTGAAAATCTTAAGTCATCGCACCGCCCCTCAAAGAAGGGTGTGGAAATCAAACAAAAATGGAAAAAAATAAAAATTGAGAAGGTTTTCCAGTGAAGTTTAACAGTCAGAGTAAGCTGGATCTTGCAGTGACTCAGAAAACATAAACCAAGCAATCAAATCAAGAAAACAAGCAAAACTAGGAAAACATTCATTTCCCTAGTGGAGTCGCCAATTTTGTTATTGACAGTGGATCGGTGAATGAGGACATAGACTAATCCCCCTAGATCCACCTAGATCTAGAACAAAACACAACAGGACATGGCACTTTCCCTAGGCTCTAATAATCAAATTTACTACCGAACAAAAGACAATACACATACCTTTAAATGTTGCTTCCTTATGTCTTTGTTGTTCCTGTTTCGCTCTGGTGCTCTTGTGATACTGATCCTATAGTGAGACACAAGCCAACCAAAGTGAAAGCAGAGACATTATATTCAATCACAACCTATGCATATGATCAAGGAATTATGCAATAAAATAAATATAATTATATGGGAAAGAAACATTCCACTGTATTATATTAATAATAGGAAGAGAGATTACAACCAGATGCCTTGATGTCATAAGGTTCCTTCCAACAGTTCCTTGCTTCCCACACACTTTTGATCCAAGAATTATGAGACTATAGATCTGACATATATATTGACAAAAGCAAAGCTCAAATCCACTTTAACCAAGCTAATAATTCCAAGCCAAATCCAACTACAAAATCCAAGCTCCAAAACCAACTCCTAACCCTTTCCATGAGAACACCTCTCCTTTTATAAGTTGAAGAGGATAAGGTGAGGATGTTAGGATGATCCCACTAAATCATGAAAGCGAGTAAGATCCAAACCATTTGGATGCCACCTCACCATAGAAAATTCTCCTTCTAGAAGCATTGAGAAAATGCTCATTTTTCCCACGTACGAAGGTCGTCGTGACCTAGCTATAGTGTAGCCTGCAGAAACTCCATGCCCTAGCTATATTGCAACCTGCGAAAATCAGGCATTTCTGCAGCGTAGCTATGGTGCAGCCCCCAAAAATCCTCCAAAATAGGGTTTTTACAGAGGAAAACACAACTTCATCTCTCAGGAAAAGTTCTTCTCCCTTCTTTCTTTAGGAATTCAGGCCACTGACCCTTCTGAAAGAAAAAAATAGGTTTACATCATTAACGATCATGAGGGTGGCGAAAATAATGTGTAACAAGATGGAGAAAGGGAAAGAAGGAAGCTGGGAATAGGACCGACGAACGTGTCGAGTGAGGATGTCTTGCGTAGCAAGCACAAGGTAGACAAACGAGGGATTATGAAAAAGGAAGGAAACTTGGTTCACCTGCAAGTATGTTGTCCACCAAAACACATTTGGTCAATCAGTTAAAAATATATAGATAACGTACCTTTTAATATCACCAACCATTTCTCCATCACTTCTGATCATGGAAAGGGAAAAAAAAAAGAGAAAGCAAAATGGAAGAAGAATAAAAACGAGAAAATAAACTAAATAAGAGAAATCAACCAAAACTAATCTATCCCTTATCGATTTGTTTTATCATTATTATTATTTTTATTTTATTATTTATGTACAAAGGAAAAGAAACCATTAGCTTGGACTCAGGTCAGATGAAATTTAGTGTAAAGGAATGCGTCACCTGCTTTACATGCAGGTCTTATGACTTTGACAAATTTGTGCGTGGAGGGACTACCAAAATGCCAACCAATAGATGTGTACTATGTGAAGATACAGTTAATCAATATACAAAAGAAATGACAGCCATCCTCCAAGACATGCCAACCGACAGATGCTTTTCCAGTAATGATGAAGGTATTGATTGAATTAGATTTAGGGTTTAGGGTTTGTACTTTAAAGGGATGATCCATGAATTCAAAAAATAAATTAGTATCATCTTTATGGACCTTTATATCAGGAAAAAGGTCATCATGATGCAAAGAAGATTCATAACATGGATTAGAAAACATAGGAATTTCCCTACAACATTCACTATCATTGAAATAAAAAGTGCACCTAGGAGGGACATGCTCGATGGTGTCAAATTATTTAACCTCTCTTGATTGAAACAAAGGATTAGCAACAATTTTATACAATTTAATATCTTGGTTGAACTCATAATCATATTCAAAAGAGGAATCCTCAGCTGTATCATTAAAGTCATGCTGGTCTACATCATTTGACCACTCATTAGCATTATTAACAAATAAAAATGCATCATAAATTGGTTTGACATGATCAACCTTGGTGTCTTGATCTGTATAATCAAATTCACCATCGCATGCATGCAGATAAAAGGCTCGAAATGAAAAATGACTTTGGGATTTTTTTTTTCATGAGGCTTACGAAGGGTGATGTTTGAGATGTGAGAGCTGGATTGATCATTAAGAATCATGATATAATCATAATCTTTTCACATCCAAGCTCTTGACCACAAGTATTTGATTCATTATAATTATTCCCTGAGAGAGGGGGCTCTCGAGATATACTCCCAACATGATTTGAAGATTGAGACTCAAGAAATAACATGTGATCTTGTAAGCTCTTAATGATGGGAATTAAAGAAGATAAATCCTTGTGTGAATCATACATTCCAAAGGAGTAACCTGTTCTATAGATTTTCTCTTCGAAGTCGAGGCAAGTGGATAGAGCTAGCTCTAGGTTTTGAACATTCTTTTCTTCCAAACGCAATTGGTAAAGAGGAGGTAGAAGTTCCTAGTAATGCAATAGGGAAGCTAAGTTAGTAGGGCAAATGTAACTAGGAATTAAATTGTACGACTTGATAAACCAAAGGTTAAATGTAAGAATGTGTTCATTATCCTTAATATGTAACTGATTAAATATTTTAAGACGCTCATAAGGATTATCCAAATGCCCAAAGGTAGAGGGGGAAAAGTAAGAAACTTCAAACCAAGTAGAGATGCATCCATCAGGAAGGCTGGAAAATAAGGAGGTGGCATCGCCCGGAAGGTAATTCATAAACAACACCATGAAACTATCATTATTATTTACTTCAAGAATGGCACAAGAATTCGAAAATGCACAAATATATTCAATCATTGTAACAGTTCCATCGCCATGAAAGAGAGGCAAATGATTCTTAAATTTGTGAGGTAAAGGATTAACTGGGTGAGCGAACTTCAAGGGAATGGGCACAAACCAAGGATAATTGTTTAGGTATTTTTCAAACTAAAACAAGCCATACTTGTGAACGACCTTCATAGGGTCAATAGCTGAAACCACAGGGTTACAACCACCAAACAGGCTTCCAAACGGTTGAGACATTGAGGTATGGGAAAAATAGGAATAAAATTGAAAGAATTAAAACAAAACAAGGAATGAACCATTGAACGGTCGTCCCTAGTATGGTCTCCAAAAATATGTTGACGTCGAGGGACTTAAAGAGTCCCCAACACCAACATTTTCAACCTCCCATGGGGCTAGGAGAGAAGAGACGAGAATATCACCGCAGGCTTAAATCCCCATACAAGAAAGAACATTGAACCTTAGTACACTTTTCCCCTAACCTACAGTCCAAGCATGAATTCCTTTGCCTTATAATTTTACTTTTTAACAATATTTAATTTTTATGCGGTTTTATTATTTATTTAATTCTATGTGGAGTTTATACATTTGAAATAACAAAATTTAAATAAAAGCAAATAATAAAAAAAACATTTGGTTTGTATTTGTCTCACAAAAAGAAAAACTTAACAAAAGTTGGAGAAGATTAATTCCTAAGTGAATAATTAAACGATTAACTTAATAAACAAAAGTTGATTTAATAAATACCAACAAAATAAATATAAAACATTAATTGAAAAAGAAGTGTAAAGGATGGTTACTTTAACTTTCTTTTAATTAAAACAAAATTAATTACAAAAATAAAAATAACAAAAGAGTATACCTTTAAAACATCTAAAAGAAAGAAATATATATACATTCACTAACCATAGTGCATTATGTTCTTTTAAATTTATATAATTTTTTATATTATGAATTCAAAGTGTTAAATTAATAAAGATGAGGAAAACTAAGGATTTTAAGGAAAAAAATAAAAAAGATAGTTCAAAGTGAGAAAGAAATTGATTTTCATTTAAAATACTTCCCATACAAATTTATAAATTTTCAAAATATACAAGTCTCTGTGTAGACTAGGGCCAGGCATATGGTCTTTAGCCACTCTAGAACAATGTTACAATAGAGAGACCAAGAGTGAAAATGAAAAATAAAGCTGAGCAAAGAAGGAATGGAGAAATGGTGACGAATCACAAGGAGAAAACCTACATATAGAAATTGATTAGCGCCGAATAAAATCGAGTTTTAATACATAAAACTAACAAGTAAACCTTTACCTTATGAAGGCCACCAAGCTCATCCTTGCTTTATCCTTAACGCTTCTTCGCAAGACCCCCTGCTGCCAACGATTCTGTCAATCCCTACTGAATCTGTAAGAGAAGGATGAAATGAAGCACTCCTCACAACACTCCAAGCATACCTCTCTATGAAATTTCCGCCAAAGTTCTCTCTCAAAATTTTATTTCTCTAATTTTTCTCCTTCAAAACATTTCTTTCCAAAAAAAATTCCTTCACTTACTTGATGGGAGATGCTTTATTTTATCTTCTTTGGTGGATAGCTCATTTAGTTATTAGTTTCATAACTGAACTCAAACTATCCATAACATATTACTTAAACGATTTGTTTTTAACATTCTTGTGTCATTTGTTTGTGTTTTCCTCAATAGTGTTTATAATTATTATTTTCCATCTGATAATTTGTATGTAGCTTTCCTGCTTCACACATAGACTCAAATATTTGTTCGGTATAACAAAAATCTTATTATTGGTTTCAAATCATATGCTTAGTGTAATTTATTTCAAACAGACAGGTCGGGCATGGATCTTATTTCAATTTTACCAGTTGTGAATGGGAGAGAAAAAAAATGAAAACCATAGTCATAGCTTTGAAAAGTTGATGCCCAGCTGCAAGTATTTTAAAATTGTTCTTTCAGATATACCTTCTTCGTGTCCTATGTGATAGTTGATGTTGAATACAACCACATAATTTTTTTTGATCAGATTAATAACAAGGGTGGGGTTGCGTCTGTATGTGAGGTATCGTTTTCTTCAAGAAGATTTAACTGTTTAGGCGATTTCTCGTCATTACTTCCCCCTAAGTCCACAATATCAAGTGCTTCTTTCCAATCACCTCAAGAATATTTTTAATGGATTTAACAAGGCTTCCAGTGAACATGATGATACACTGCTGCTGTTTTTTTTTTATTCTGATGATGTTTAATAACTAACTGTAAATCTGTACACTAGATGTCAAATTCATTTCTCCACCAACTTCCAACCGGTACATGGATACAAGATTTTTTCCAAAATCACTTGTGGGAGTCACTAGGACATGTACACCCTTGTCCGTTGTAGTCATAATACCAACTGTATTCTCTGGGTTGGACTATACAAGAATGAAATTGTTTATAAAATTTCCACTAGAAAAGTTAACATATGTAGAGCTTGATACAGTTAATGCACACTCTGTGTCTTTACGTTGCCCATGTTTTGAATCAATGTATGAAAGTGAGTCTTTATCTCTGTCAACCATAGATTGTTCTGGAGTAGTACCTAAAAGAGAAGCAAAGGTTTCCATGACAGGAATGGAAATTTGTGTTGTAAATCCAGTGAGCATTCCAGGTGTTTCTCCAACCCCTGCACCAACTCCCACGCCAACATATGGTTTTCTTACCATTTTCCTCTCTAGTCCCTGAAATTCAATCACTGAAAAATTGGTCCCATAAGTAATTATAGCTTTCTGAATGGCAGAACATATTTCTTCTGCCTGTCGAATTCATGATGGAATTTTATCACATAGATTATTTCCTTGGATTCAAATATTCTAGAGTCTTGAGGTGAAGCATGTAAGTGAACAACCACTTGTGAAGGTAGGGAACCTAGAGGGTCTTTTTTCCCATGTCTCAGTTCTACTTTTGAGAGATCATCCCATGTTACATCCCAGACTATTGTACAAGACTCTCTTAATGGATCTATTTTTCTTTGGACACTTGTTTGTGTTGGATGTTGTAGCATCATTACTCAATGATTGGTAATTATAATAGTTCTTCCCTTTGGAAAGTTAAAATGATCTTCATATGCATCCTAAAAGGAAAACTTTCCACGGACTTTGAAAACATCTATTTGACCAAATGAGGCACCACGCTCAACAATTTGTAGCAGAACCTGGCCTTCAACTCGATATTCATCATAAGGTCAGAGAACATGGTCTCTGTTAATTAGATTAATAGCACCAGACTATGCCTGGAAGCGAGTAGGAGAGTAATCCCCATTTCTCATTCACTCCAAATTTTCAATGCAAATCATTGTCGGGACTCAACTGAAACCTCATGATGCACTTTTATGGTTTGATAAACCTCAATCCATCAAAATAAATATAAGACCAAAACGTGACAGAAGCATTGCGTTTATCCTTAAGTTCTCACACACTCCATGATCAACAAGGACCATTTCTCATGTCAATAACCTGATCTTCAATTATCGATTCCCATCGAACAACAATTTTTCTCTTGGAATCTTCGATATCCTTTTCACATGTGGTAGCATTAAGTTGTCATAGTGAGAACATGACCGACTGTTGAATCTTCTAATTTCCTTCTCTCAGCGAGATCTTTCAACTTGGGCATAAGATTGGTAGAGTTTCGATTCTCATGCATGAATATAATTGAATGTGCATATCATTTTTGTCTACTACATGCATAGGCGTCCTGGTCTCAAACCCATGCAACATAGTCAACCTCCTGAACATCGGGGCCAAGAATTTTCTAATCAAATACTGCATCTTCTATTTCCACTTGACTTTTTAGATCAACTGCAAGTTTATCAAAAACCCTTGAACTTCCAGTGAAAGGGTTCATGCATGGATCTCCTTCTAGAAAAGGTGTATTTGTGTTGCTACAGTTGAAAAAATATGATTTCTAAGAGGCATTCCACACATAACACGTCAAAATTTATGCTCTGAATCTCTCCTTTACAAGTGATAATGAATCACGATACATCCTTGCATCAGAGTGTAATATCAGTGTATATAGCCTAATGGATTCAGTTTAGTAAATCTTGCAAAATCATGAGGAGCAGAATAGTCAATGTCAGAACCAAGAGGAATAATTCCATACATATTGATAGAAGGGTGAGTACCATAGTAGTTGCACTTGAAATAAACCACATAACCTCATCGAATCTTATAGAGTTGCAAAAAATCATATGTCAGCCTCTGTCAAGACATTTTCACAGATGTATCGTTGATTTCTTCAGATCTCCTTACATGTTTGAGAGTGTGAAATAATTCCTTGAAACCTGTTATATACATAAATTTTCCCAATTTGATGGATTTGTCAAGATTTTTTAAAAGAGAACATCATATAATCCAATATGTTATGTCATCAAAATATTTCCATATGGCACCTCCCCAAATAAGCTTGGTATATATTGGTGGGAAGTATTACATCACATTTTCTCAACATGAAATCTGTTAAGGTCATAGATTGTTTTCTAAATAAGATAATCCAAGTGGAAATTATCATTTTAATATATTTTCTCTTTGTCATGGGATGATGTTAAAGTTATAACTCCAAGAAAAGAAAGTGGTATAAATTTATGGAATAACTAAAGTATTAGAAGAGAGGCATATGAGGAAAATCATGAAAAAGTGATTATGTTGAGTATAGAATGATATAGCCTTAATGAAAAGTAAACATGATAGTATATTTATTTTTAAGAATGGGAAAGGAGTGGAATAATGGCATAACAATTATGAGGTAATGTGACAATTAGGAAAGAGAGGCCTAAGACATGAGGTGTGATATGTAATAGCTCAAAATTTATTGTTCTAGTGTGTTTATCATACGATTAGGAATGGGGCAAGAAAAACAAAAGGCCATATGAACAGTAGATCAAGAGCCATAATTTCGTTGAGTGGGTTGCGTCAATATTAATGAGAGTGGGAAAAAAATTGCGCAAGCAATTTCATTCGAGGGAAAGCCTGGAAATGCTTTGTTGGCTAAGTATTGTTGATTGAAATCGTCGTCAACAGTTCGTCCATTCTTATTGAGTCTAGATATGATCTTTCTTCTAGTGCTGATATCTTATGATCAAATCTTATAGAAAGAGATCTTAGTACCTTTTGAACAATTACAGATTCTTTAATTTCTTCTCCCAATCCCATTATTGCATTCACTGTTTCATCGACTCGTAATAAGTAAGCTGCAATATTCTCAACTTCCTTCATCTTTAGTTGTTCAAATTGACCTCTGTAATTTTGAAGTTTTGTTGCTTTGACTTTTGAATCTCCTTCATAAATATTTTGAAGTTTTTCCAAAATCTCTTTAGCATATTTACAATGTACAAATTTGGTATATACCGATTCACAAATACCATTCAGAAGTGCATTTGTGGATTTGGAATTATTTTGACCGAGTTTCATTTCTTTTTCACTTGTTGGCGAAATTGTTGGTTCTTTGTATCAATTTACTGCTGATTGCCAAATTTCAAATCCATGTTCGTGTATATATGTTTTCATCCTTCTGCTCCATAATGCATACTTTTTTCCATCAAACTGTGGTAATGTTTTTTTTATACATGTTGTTTCTCTCCATGATCTACCTTTCAGTGGTTAAACTGATTTCTGAAGGAACCTCTCTTTGATACCAATTGTTGGATTACTGAGAGGGGGTTGAATCACTGATAGAGAAATTTAATCATTTTTAACCATAAAATGCAAGTGTTATATCAATGTAGCATTATCATACAATAGTTTCAAAGTAAATAAACAATGAACAAATGATCAATCATACACATACACAGTACACACGTATTTTTACGTGGAAACCCAAAGCGGGAGAAAACCACATAATTATTTTTCTTATATGTCTTTAAGAATTACATTCATTGGAAGCACCAACTTCCTTTGTTTTCCAACTGCAACTGGAAGGAGGCTCCAACCCCCTAGTTTCTCAAGCTACAACCTAAGGGAAGCTCCAACTCCCCAATTCTTTGGCTACAACCAGAAGGAGGCTACAACCCCCTATGTTTTTTGGCTACAACTGGAAGGTGGCTACAACCACCTGTCCTTGCCCCGTCCAACCACCTTGTCATAGAAGTAGAATGACGGAACCACTGTCACACTATCACTGTGAGATATACTGTTGTAAACCTGTACCAATCAACCTACACCAAACAACCTGTACCAAACAAACTGTACCATAAACAAGTGCATCAACCATGCATCAACCTATACCATCAACGAGTGTATCAACCATGCACCAAATATGTACCAATCATGCATCAAATACACATAAAATATGACTCATCAATATGTACCAACATCGTCAACTATACACCTCATGTATGTGCCAACTCATTAACTACTTGTGTCAACCATGTACCCAACATGTAGCTCAACCAAAATTCCTCATCAATTTCATCATCCAAATCTGATTTGTAACTTTGTAATAGACCTGGTGTATATGATCACATACCTTCAAACTTTTCTTAACTTTAACAACAAGAGACTAGCATTTTCATCAATCTTTACTTTAGTCTCACATGACTAATTTTGGATTAGTCAACAACCCTAAGTTGAAATAATCATAACTATGTACTTGTAATGAATAAAGATCTGAAAATAGTACACAATGTTCTTCAATGTATTTTATGCAATTCCTCCAGGCTTCACTACTTGGAACCTCTCATAAAAGGAGTTATAGCAAAAATGACATACCTTGTTGAATTCTGGATTATTCTAGAGAGTGAACTTGTAGAGCATTCCCCACATGAAACATTTGTTGTATGGATCTGCAAATGGTACACATAATACTACAGACTGTACTATAACCAATAAATTTTGTCTTATTGAATTTGTATTTTTTATGAAGAAGTTATGACGTTTTTACCCGAAACACTTGTTTTAGACTAGTTTTAGGACTAGCCAAAAACCCTATTTTCCATGGAGTGTAACTCCAAAAAATAGAATGACCCACAAGATTAAATTTTTATCAAAGCTACTTGGATATGTTTCCTCAAAGGCCTCCATATTTCACGTTCTAAATCATTCTAGAAACAAATTTATTATGAACATGGTGAGATGACCTATAAATAACATACCTTAGAAAGAATCATCAAAAGAATTTATCCTCCCTCGAATTTTGGCCTTCTTTACTTCACCTTCCCTCTAAAATTCACCTTAGATATCCTTTGGTTACCTCATTCACTTGTATATATTCAATATGCTCAAGTTTAATTAAAATTAGAGACCCTTGCCTCTTATTTATACTTTTATGTCGCTTCCTAAAGGGGTTACCTTCTAACCATCTTAAACCACTTTCCTTATTTTAGGGCTAACCCACTTCTAACCACTTGTCCACTTACTAATTTCTCCATTAACTTTATTATTTAAACAATTTATTTTGTATCCACTTTGAATTATAGTACATTCATCACTTCACTTTATTATTTAAATAATTTCTTCTTTGCAACCACTTTGACTACTTTGACCTTTTGGGGCTTCTAGATGACTCATGAGGGTTCTCCAACTTTACATGGCCATAAATCTCTAACCGTGAGGATTTATGTGACGTTCCACATACCACCGGAAATGGAATGACATGTAATTTCCATCTATAATAGTCTTACCTTCAAATATATTAAAACTCATACCATTATACATCAAACAAAATTGGGTCCATTACTCAAACCTTTGTGCTACCAGAATTCGCTACCGAACTTTCTTCAAGTGTTGACATCAATGAAAATCAACCCAAATAATCAACATTCCCAACTATATTTTCCTATCCAGGAAAAATCTGGAAATGATTGAGTAAGGTATTCCATAACGTTTTCTCAACACTCCCCACTAGCTATATGTACATTCTGTTGTCCACTAGTGGAGTGTCCTTGCCATCCTCAAGTCTAACTCCTGATAGGAAAGGAATCGGGGCAGACTTGCAGTATGTCATGTGAAATCTATCGAGGATATCTCATGCATACTTGGCCTGAGACATTTTGATGTCTGATGCATCCTAATTGATATTGACTCCAAGGAAGAAATGTAGCGGACCCATGTCCGTCATCAAGAACCTGTCATGCAAAATTCTCTTAACTACAGCAATCATTGAAGTCGAGCAATCGATGATCAACAAATCATCAACATATAGAACTAGGAGTAGAAGTAAATCATCTGTATTGAGCATGTAAACATTTGGGCCTGACTTACAACATGCAAATTTCTGTGAAAACATGTAGGAGTCCATCTTGGAATACCATGCCCTCGGGGCCTGCTTGAAACCATAAAGAGACTTATTCTGTCGACAGACCAAAGATTAATCCTACACAAATCCCTTGGGTTGCTCCATATATATATCCTCAGAGAGATCACCATGAAGAAATGAATTCTTCACGTCCATCTGATGGAATTCCCATCCCTTAGTTGTCGCAATGGCAAGTGCCAAGCATATGGAATCCATATTCTCTACTAGAGTTAAGGCCTCATCACAGTCAATGTCATGCACCTGCTGAAAGCCTTGGAAACTAGCCTATATTTGTATCTGCTAACCTATCCATCCACTGCGCTCTTGGTCATGTAGACCCATATGAACCTGATAAGTTTCCTTCCCGAAGGAAGGGGAACTATATCCCAAGTATGGTTCTTGAGGAGGGACTTGTACTCCTCCTACATGGCGAATTCCCAAAAGGGATTTCTAGCAGCCTCACCATAGTACTATGGATATGAAGACTGAACCAAGAAAATATGTCTGGGTGGCATCAGTTCAGTGGCAATGAGTGAAAGAGGAGGCTCCTCGAAATCAAATCGAGTCCTCCTAGTATCATATATATCCCTAACAAGAGCTCTTGCATCCTGAAGAATAATCTTGACCCACTTGGACCACTGCTTTGGCTCTGCATCTGCATCTGCATGCACTGACTCTGCATTTGACTCTTTTGACTCTGTATCTGGATCATCTAAATCCTTTGAATCAGAACTCACATCTAAAGAAGAGTCAGAATGTGCATGCTCATCATCCTTGACAGGTGGAGGAACAAAAGTGTCTACATGCAGTTTGTTGAGGTACATGCGAGACACTTTCCTCGAAATGGACACTTCGCTCAATGATGAGCTAGTCTGATGAAATATCAATGAGTATGTATTCCTTCACACCGTTGGGTTATCCAACAAATATACACCCAGTGCTCTGTGGCTCAATTTCATTCCTCTTCTTAGAGGGAATCTTGGCCCATGCACGTGAACTGAAAATACGAAAGTGGGGCACTTCCGGTTTGAGTCCGCTCCAAGTCTTGTAGGGGGTCTTATCCTTGAAAAATATATGGGGAGATATGTTTTTGATGTAGGTTGCACAATTAAGTTCTTCAACCCATAATATCTATGCAAGTTACTTTGCATGTAGCATGCATGATGCCATCTCTTTTAGAGATCTATTTTTCTGCTCAACAACTCTGTCTTGCTGCAGAGTATAGGGAACCTTGTGTTGCAATTGAATCCCAACCTCATGACAAAGATTATGTATCTCATGGTTGACATACTCTCCCCCGTTATATATTAAGAGGACTTTTATATTATTTCCTAACTTTGTTTAAACAAGGGCTTTGAAATCTTTGAGGTGTTGAAAGACCTCTCATTTTTGCATGAGAAAGAAAATCCATGTGAAGCGTGAGAAATCATCAACAAAAATGATCACATACCTTGATTTATTGATTGATGGATGTGGAAAAGGACTCATGAGGTCACTATGGATCAGATATAAAGGAAAGGAAGCCTTCTGAGTCTTTCCTTTATCGAATGTTTCTTGAGGGTGTTTTCCAAGAACACCTCCCTCACAAATTCCTTTGGATAAGTGTGTTAGCACTAGAAGTCACACCTAGACCGATGTAGGTGTAAGCCTAATACACGTCAAAATTTGAATAATTAAATCACTTTATGGTTGGTGGATCATCAAGAAAGAGAAAGGAAGAGGGCAACAAACTGTCTGCAGAGACATTCCATTGGGCACAGAGTCATAAACACCCTAAATATAAAAGG
>SNQJ01S0096503.1:54547-72346 GCA_010110895.2 Picea sitchensis | reverse complement strand
TTCAAACATCACTAGTTTCACTTTCATACCCTTTGACATAAGACAAGCCATAAAATTAACGCTAAATCTAAAATTCATTAGACTTTTATGTTTGTAGGGTTAACCAACTAGTTCAGGATTAGGGCCTTGGATTAGGTTGGAGAGGAAACTCTTCAAGGCCATTAAAATCAAACATGGAGTTTGAGTTAGGGAGTGTCCAAGTCCAGTATCATGAAAGTTATCCGGGACCCCCCTCTAACATAGGGGATAAACACGAGGTCTCTTGTAGAAAGGTAGCAAAGATAACCCCTCCAAAGCTGGACCAATCATAGTGGAGAACAAATATAGAGGGCTTGTCTTGGGATTCCGTAGATTGCATTTTCCACGGAGCTTCATGGGTCTCGAATCCATTTGAGGTACTCAGTTGTCTTCCTAACCACTTTCTCTTGATATACTTGGCAGGTTTGTCTGTCTTATCTTATAGGGACATTTTTAGTGTGTGTTGTTTTTGAACGAATAGAATGCCTGTTGGAAACCATTTCACATTTTTATCCTATCTTTATAAGCTGCATGCATAAGTGTTTTGGAACCCTTAATTCTCATCGCAGTCTTTTGAGTAAAACGACATGATTATTTTGTGCACTCGCACACCTGCCTTTTGTTTTCGTTTTCACGACTGCAAGTGTGAAAACCTTGAGTTCGAAGTCATGTCGATGGCATTAAATCGTCACTTGATTATTATGGTTACTCTTGTTTATGTGGGCATTTCACTTCTAATTCAATAATGGTCACACAGTTGGGAAGACACCAAAACCTTTACTCACTTGGCATTTTTTGTTGTTAATATGACTTCATTTTATAAGATTGTGATGGTGTTCTAGTGATTGTGATTGAGTACTTGATACAATGGTGGTTTGGTGTTCTATTGTCTTTGGTCCAATTCTTTGATGCAATGGTTTTATACAAAGCATAAGTTTTATGGTTGAATCTTTGGTGTAAATTCGAAATATTGTTTTGTTTTAAATCATGCAAACACCATTGCTTGTGCAAATATTTGGGTTGACTTATCATAGTTCTCAATGGTTGTTGATTGGCATTGCTTTTAACACACACCACTAGTGATTTGAATCACCATAGAACCGTCGATTGTACATTCCGATATGAATGTTTTGCATGGTTTGTTTCGTTCCACCACCCTCGCACACTTAGGCATTAATGCCTGCCTTGTATCTTGGGTTACCTTTGTTGGTTTTGGGGAAGCTTGTGAGCTTTCGGGCCTACGTATACCCTGTCCAAACCCCTGTCCATCTACCCTGCTCACTATGTGTCCTCTCTCCTATGGCACCTTTGGTGCACATAGAACCTAATGTCATTCAAACACTGATGCTATTTGACAATGCTCGTGAAGACCTGGAGAATAGTGGCTGGTTAGTTTTTATCCAAAAATTTGAGGGTTTCAACCTTATGGTCACCCAACAGTTTTCCCTCACATTCAACGGATGCAGGGCTAAGGTCAGAGATATCCAACTCAAGCTAAATGAGGAATTCCTCAGCTCAGCTATAGGCTTACCAGCTAAAGGGCAGAGGTGGTTTAAGAATTCAAAAGTGGACGAGGTGCCATGGCCGCTCCTATTCACATCAAGGAAGATTGTTAGTTGTGATAGAGATATGCTTGTCACTGCCATTAAGACCAGATGGCATGATCTATTAGCCATTGTTAATAAATTTGTGACTTGCGAAGGTCGTTATGGTTTGGTATTTCTTTACCATCTTCGCTTGCTTATGAATTTTATAGATTACCCTCTGAATATGCCTCACTATCTCCTATGTAGCCTGTATAAAATTTCCAAGAAATTTAAGTGTGAGAAGGCTGATAGTAGTCTTTTCCATCACTGCTTGATCAAAATCATTATTGTCCATGATTTGAAGCTTAGTGGTGATTGTTGGCAAGACTTCCTATCAAGGAATGGATTTTCCACTCCCGAGTGTGTCCAAGTGGACAAGGTTGTGGTCACTGAAACCTTGGTTGGTCCTACTGTGCCACCTCCTACCCTTCTACCCCTTGTCAAACCCTCGAACTGCCCCAACATTGACCTACCCGATACCATGGACGACCCATGTGCTAAAGACAATACTAAGACCCTCAAGAGGCCTGTGAGGAAGAAAGGCAAAGGTGATACTGGTGTCAATAGTAAGGGAAAGAAGAATGCACAATGGATATCTAGATGTTCTCGGAACAAGCCCAAACAAAACGTTGACCAGAAGCCAATAGTTTTGAGTGAGGACTCGGATTCTGAGATTGAACGTTTCTTGACTGAGGAATACCCTTACTCTCATGGAATCTATTCTGTGGAACCCTATGACTATGTTTCCAACCTACCTCCATGCCTCAAGGATGACCCTAACTTCCCGAGAATTAATATTGGCAGTGGAACCCCTGGTAACTTGAAAGAACCCTCGCCTGTAATGCCAAGGCCCGATCAACCACCGTGTACTCAATGCAATTCCTGGCTTGAACATTACTACACGGATGTTCCCCTATTGCAATCTAAAATTAAATCATTAGAGGAACAGATTACTGTGTTTTCAAAGGAAAGAGACAGGCTACAAGCCAACGAGAAGAAGCAAAAGACTACGGGTTCCATTGTCTTTAGAAATGTTGAGGCAGCTATTTCCTTTGTCAACTCCAAGTTATCCTGACCGAATCATTTTCTACAGCCTAGGTATGTATTTCAACATCGATGTTTGAATGATTTGGTTAGCTGATTGTGTTTGCTCCAAATTAGTTCTGTTTGTTTGAATAGATTCAAAACGATTATGTTATTTTTGAATTACCAAAAATGATTTCGTTTTGAATCATGTACAAAAGATTTGTTTGCTAAAATCGTATGCAGTTATGTTTTGATTAATATGATTTTATTGCTTTTGAATTAGATAACGATTGTGTCGGCCCTGAGTTAGTTCGATTAATTTATGTTTGGTCTGATTCAGAAACGATGTTGTGTGCCTTGAATTAGCATAGTCATTTGTGTATGCGTTGGATTAGTATCAAAGATTGGTTTGATATAGTTCTGTTAGTTTTGATTTAAAAAGCAATTCTATCTGTTTTGTTGTGATTCAACAACGATTTTGTTAAGTTCTGAATTGACATAAGCGATTGTGTTTGTGTTGAGTGAGTACAAAAGATCTGTTGGCTAAATCGATTATAGTCTGTTTTGATTGAAATTGATTCAAAAAATTATTTCATTGGTTTCAAATTGTCAAAACGATTCTGTCTGCTTCGAATTGGTAATAAAAAGTTGTTTGACATATTGCATATATCCATGTTACCATTTGGTTAATTAAAAACGATTTCATTGTTTCAAATTGGCATTAAAGATTTGGTTACTTCTGGCATGAATGATTTGCTTTGTTTTGAATTAGTAATTAAAGGTTTGTTTAATAGGTCGAATGTATTTATGTTATCATTTGGATTGATTTAAAACGATTATGTTTGTAAATATGCCCAGCTACAGAATCGTAAGATTCTGTAGCTAGTCATAAAATTTAGATTTTTTGTTAATTTTACAAATAAAACATTATCTAAACTTGTTTATTCTTGTCCACTTCAGGTACATACGAATTGCAATGGGAAATTGGACATGCTGTGGCAGTTTAGAACATGTTTTTATTACATAGATTTGGTTTAAGTTTTTAGTTTTGGTTAGAAATAGAGATTTGGGAGATTGTTCCCAGATTTTTTCCAAATAGTTTTTGATAATTCCCACAGGGATGTTTTACCCTGTGGCCTTTATATACTCATTAATTTTTGTAATGAACCCATCACTGTTGGGAGAACAAATACTATGGATTTATGATGATACAGACTCTAATGGAAGTGGATCTTTTGTAACAACTTTAGCTTTCAATTTATCATACTTTCGTTCAGGTTTTGTGCATTTTAATTTGTGATCAAGTTGTTGACTACTTTAGATATCAAGACTTGTTACAGGTTGATGCATTATGATTTAAATTCCATCCATGTCTGATGTATCTCAATTGTAGTACAACAATTACTCTGTTTCAATTTAATGAATAAAGTTTTATCTTCTTCGTTAAATGAACTGTTCTATACAGATCTTCGCACAGGGATTTATCTAGCTGTGATGATTTGTAAATTATAAGATTGCCGTCATTTTTATGTCTTGTTTGTTCTGTCATTCATATTCAAAGAGAACTGTTGCTTCCTATTTATAAGAATCTTGTGGAGAATCTGGTGTGGGTTTCCTCCCATCAAATAGCTAGATCGAGTACTATACACAGGACGAATAGGAAGCGTTACATCAGGTTAGTTCGTTATTTGCAATTTAATAGTTAATAAGTTCAAGAATTCTCAGTAGTTGAGATAGTTATATAGTTCAGTTTTATAGTACATATTTTTATCTTAATTCCTTAGCTTAGTTAGTTTTTTTTTTTATTTCTCTTCTTTAACATAAAAGATATAAAAAATCAAAAAATAAGGGGTTCGTTGTCATAAGGCATTTTACCAATGATTTTGCAAGTTTTAATTAAAATTTGTATTCTGTAAATATTGTACATATGTAATTGAGATTTAATTGTACCGATAGCTAGACATTTAATTTCATAGAGTTATTATTGTACAATAATAGTAAGTAAGCTGTATATATATATTTCAGATTTGTATATAGTTTGTTGTAGTTGCTTTTTCCACTTAGATTAGTTTCTTTAGTTTAGTTTTTCTTTTGTTTTATTAGGACTTAGATCGGTCAATGGAGCCGCTAAACCCGTCGGGGTGGATCATTCCAAATGCTTGGGTTATTTAGACAACCCCGGACCGGATCCACTCCTCTAATTGATGAGCGTTCAATTTCAGCCATCAACAAATGGCACTAGAAGGAGGGCCTGAAACTTATTAATGGCACGAGGTGGTCGTAAGACTCCTCCACCACCTAACCGCTTGCCTATAGTGACAAGAAGTCATTCAATCAACAACATCGTCCCTCAAACAGAAACCACATCAAACGACGATCTACGGATCAGAGTTGAACCAATAACCCCAAATCCTATAGGTGGTGACGTACAAGAGATTGTCTGCCAATCTCTCCTAAGAACACATAGTGCCTTCACCCATTTAAGGAAACCAAATCGACCTTTGGACCAACCGTTAGATTTCTCTGATATTAGAGAACAACTTGGAGGCACTAACCTCACTTTGAACCCTACAGATCCAATCCTCACTCCTGCTGCAAGAGGATATGGAATACCACCCTCACCACCTCCATCACCTCCTTCTTCTTCTGGAGAAGACTCTCCTGACGAAGGCAGTTCCCCTTCTCAACCTTCCACACCGCCTACACCAATGGCTAACCCGAACAATCATGCCAGACCCTGGCTCGACCAGGATGCAGTAGTCGTACCTGGGCCTCAGCATCCCTTACCCAAACATCTGGAGAAGTGGCTTCCCAAGCTTGATCCTGACTCTAAACAGATCGTCGAAGATCACATTAAAAAATTTATGTTATCCATTAGACTCCGTAATGTCGAGCACAAAGACGTAGTCTGTAGGTTGTTCCCCTATACTTTTGAGGGCAATGCCTCTACTTGGTGCTTTGCCCAGCAACCCCATACCATTGTGTCTTGGGAGAAGTTTGAATCCTACTTTCTTGAGAATTTCGGTGACGATAAGTCCCCAGAAGTTCTAGTCATGGAGATTTCTAGTTTAAGAATGAATCCCAAAGAGAAAATCAAATACTTTAACCAAAGATTTTTAACACTTAAGAACCGAATCCCTACGGATTCGATGCTTGCTGAGAATCTTATCATAACATACTATACTAAAGCCTTGCATCAAAGTATAGCCATTTGGGTAAAACGATATAAGAAAGCCACGTTGTTAGAGGCCTTCGAAGAGGCCAGCCAGATTGAAAAATACATCCTTAGTTTAAAAGACACTACTAGCAACGAAACAGAAACTAGTTCATCTTCCAAAAAGAAGATCGAAATCCTTCCTAGACCTGCTCAAAATAAAACACAACCTGAAAGCTCAGATTTAGAAAACTTAACTAAAGTCATTCAAAAACTGTCAAATCAAGTTATAGATTTGAAAAGGACGACCGAAGAAGCTTCTTCAAGAAAAGGGCCTTACAAACCCCCGTTCAGGAAGCCTTTTCCCACCAACCAACCTAATCCAAATACCGAGGACCTAAATCTAGAAAGTCTGCAATTCGCCCTTCAAACAATTCTAGAAGCACAGGATAACTTGATTCCTCCTGAAATTCTTGAGGAGGCAGTTGAACAATAGACATTTGAAGAAGAAGAATCTTCTCCAAACCTTTTTGGACACTTCTCGGATAGCATTTTTCAAGCTGACTTCGAGACAGTACATCCCTACAATACTAGGAGTAAGACAACAAACAAACCTTCTTCCGAAAACACTATGACTTTGTCCCCAAAACAATCTAAACCAGCTAAGACTAAACAGAGTCATGCAAACCCCAACTTAGATTATGATTTAGTTGAAGATCTAAAAAAGTTAAGGGCTAACATTTATGTTTATGAATTATTAAAATTTCCATTTTTGCTACAAAAAATGTTATAGAATATCACAGAGAATAGCAAAAATGGTAATTCAAACAGTAACAAGGTTGTTCAGAACAAAGTTCCTCAGAAGACTTCCACTAAGAATAATCTTGATCCTCACGAGAAAGGAAGCCTTCCTGTAAATAATGTAACAAATGTAGATAAATTAGCTTTAGAGACTGCGAGTAAAAAGCCACAAGCTTCCACCCTTAGTACTCGTAGAAATGTACCTCCATTTTTGTTAACTTTCGAAATCTTTAATAGAAATGTGCACAATTGTATGGTAGATTTAGGAGCGTCATCCAATGTGATTCCATGGTCTGTATGTCAGAAGATTAATTTTGAAGTTGAACCATCCACTTTAAAAATAATCCAACTTGATCGAACTAGTATTAAAGTCATAGGCGAATTAAGGAATGTGATTATAAGATTATCGTCTAACCCCAAAGTTCATCAAGTGATTGATATTATTGTTGTGGATATTCCAGAAGTTTATGGTTTGTTTCTAAGCAGAGACTGGTCAGAGCAACTACACGGCTATTTCGTGACAGATTGGTCTCACCTGTGGCTGCCCGAGAACGGAAAGCCCAACAAGATCAAGGTAAATCATGAATGCTACCTTAAGTTCACGATCACAGATTTAAATGATCCCAATGAACCATTTACACCTTCTGCTGATTCACCCAAAATACAAGGGATGGATACCTTTTTCGGCAATTTCATGGCCGAGACTTCAGCTATCACTAACCTTGAATAACAGTCTGATATTGTAGCATATGTGCAGCCAGTAGCTTCTACACAATGGTCTCATGCACCCGATAAAAATCAAATTTGGTCTCTTTACTTTGACGGGTCAAAGTCCAAAGAAGGAGCTGGTGCAGGCTGCGTTATTATTGATCCGGCAGGTAACAAAACCCTGATTGCATGTAGGCTAGAATTTGAATGTACTAATAACACAGCAGAATATGAGGCTTTATTGCAGGGCCTCAGAAAAGCATTAGATATGAACATTCAAAATTTGACTGTCTTTGGCGATTCTGAAATCATGGTTAGACAGGTAAGAGATTCTATCCATTGTCTATCTCTGCATCTTAAAAGCTACCAATTTGAGGTATGGAATTTAATGAATATGTTTTCTGCTTTCAATATAAATTATATTCCTAGATTGAATAATTCTGAAGCTGATCTATTAGCTAACATAGCTTCCAAACTCTTTCCTGCAGAAGGCTTGTACCCGAATGCATTCTCTGTCGAACTGTTGTTCAGGCCATCCATTCCCAACAACATCACGAATTGAAGAGTCTTCGATGACGATCAACATATTATTAGCTTCTTGCATATGGAAGAAACCTTCCAAGGCATGGTGATTGACGAATGCACTCATGACGACAATCTGTGCGATTTCACGGTAATACCTAATCTGAGAACTCCTGAATCTTCATCGGACATGGTAAATTCGATCCCTAAATCTATAGTTAGATTAGAGAAATTCTACGATCTTCAAGATAAATTCAAAAAATCGGTCAACTGTAAAACTAGTAGTTCCTCGTTATCATATGAAAAAGTAAACTTGGGAACTAATGACAATCCACAGTGCATTAATTTAGGGGTGGGGTGTTCTGAACAAGAAAAAGTTGCATTTGTTAAATTGTTTAAGGAATTTAAATATGTTTTTGCATGGATGTATGATGACCTTAAAACTTTCGACCCTAACATCATACAACATGTCATTCCTATGAAACCCCAAACCTTACCCTTTCAACAAAAGTTAATAAAAATGCACCCTAAGCTCGAACCGACCGTTAAAAAAGAATTAAATAAACTCCTAAATGATAAAATAATTTTCCCATCTAGGCACACACAATGGGTTTCTAACCTTGTCCCTGTCCGGAAGAAAAGTGGGGAAATCCGACTATGCGTCGATTTTCAAAACCTTAATAGAGCGTCTGATAAAGACAACTACCCTGTCCCACCCATGGAATAGATCCTTCAATAGGTATCTGGTTCTGAGAGACTATCCTTATTGGATGGTTTTTCAGGGTACAACCAAGTCCTGATGTCTCCTCTAGACCAACTTAAAACTACCTTCCGCACTCCATGGGGCACCTACGCTTGCAGGAAAATTCCCTTTGGACTGATTAATGCCAGTGCCACTTTCCAGAGAATGATGGACATTGCTTTCTGAGGCTTAATCAATCAATCCATCATAGTTTACTTAGATGATGTCACTGTATTTTCGAAAAACAAAACGGATCATCTAGCTCATTTAAGAGTTGTTCTACAACGATGTCGTAAATACGACATTTCCTTGAATCCTAAAAAATCTATCTTCGCAGTAGAACAGGGTAAACTCTTAGGATTTATTGTGTCAAGCAAAGGGATGATTATCGACCCTGAAAGGACTCAAGTCATCTTGAAATTTCCCCCTCCCTCATCCAAAAATTCTATGCAGTCTTTCTTAGGCCAGATAAACTTCGTCAGGATATTTGTTCCCAGTTTCTCCGAGATGGTGAGACCTTTACATAATTTAATTAAGAAAGACGCACAATATCATTGGGGACCCTTAGAAAATCAAGCTTTCAATTCAATAAAAAAGGACATAATAGATGCTCCTTCTCTCATGAGCCCCGACTTTTCGCAAGACTTCACGCTCTACACATTTGCTTCTGACCGCTCCTACGCTGCCATCCTAACTCAAAAGAATGTTGAAAACAATGAAGTACCCATTGCCTTTATGAGCTCTGCTTTCAAAGGTGTGGAACTTAATTACCCAGCGGTAGATCAGCAAGCCTACATTGTTTTCAAAGCATTCAAGCACTTCTGATATTATCTTTTGAAATCTAGGATGAAAATTATTGTCCCTTACCCAGTCGTCAGGAATCTGTTAGTGCAGAAAGAATTAGGTGAAAAGAGGGTGAACTGGGTTACCTCCTTGCAGGAGTACGACATATAAATCACCCCATATCAAATAGTGAGAGGCCAAGGGTTATGCAAGTTAGTTTCTGACTCAGCGATGGGACAACGAGAAGAAAACGATATGTCAAACCCAGGACAACACAATCAAAATTTAATCTATTGTGCTCAAAACTCTGTCAGTACATGGTATGACGATATAAAATTCTGTCTTGAACATGGGTCAGCCCCCCGTCACCTGGATTCCACTAAAAGAAGAGAGTTAAGATTAAAATCTACCTCCTTTCATTTGATTAATGGTATTCTGTTTCATCAAAATTTTGATGGAGTACTAATGCGTTGTCTTGAGAAAGACGAAGCAAAAAAAGTCTTACTAGAATTGCATGCAGGAGAAGCTGGTGGGCATTTTGGTGGAAACACCACTGCCCATAAAGTCTTGAGGGATGGTTATTACTGGCCCACACTTTTTAGAGATTCCCATGCCTTGTGCCGCAAGTGTATTATTTGTCAAAAAACATCAGGGCGGTTACAGAAACCAACCTTTCCTTTGCAACCCGTTTCAGTAGACTCCCCTTTTCAGCAGTGGGGCCTAGATATTATAAGTCCAATCAATCCGCCATCCTCACAGTAGCATAATTTTATCATAATATCCACATATTACTTTACCAGGTGGTCTGAAGCTGCCGCATTAAGAACTGTGAATACTAGTCAGGTAATTGCCTTTTTAAATTTGGATATTATCACTCATTTTGGTGTCCTTGACTGTTTAGTATTCGATAACGCTTCTTATTTTTCATCTCTTGAGATGAGTCAGTTCACTCTAGAAAAAGGAATTAAATTGAAGTATTTTGCCAGCTATTTCCCCCAGGGAAATGGATTGGAAGAATCAACAAATAAGAATCTGATTAAAATCATCAAGAGAACGGTATCTGAAAATCACAAAAACTGGCATAATGCACTATTAAACGCAATCTGGGATGATAGGGTAACACCAAAGACTTATGTAGGTAACTCTCCCTTCTTTCTCATCTATGGTAGAGAAGCAATTCTGCCACCACATATTCTTCTTCCCTCACTACAACTATCACAAAAAATACAAGAAGAAGATTGTCCCCCTTTGGAGAACCGAATTAACGATTTAATGAAACTAGAAGAGGTAAGAGCTCAAGATAAATGTAAGTTAGATCAGCATCAACTAGTGGTCAAAAGTTGGTTTGATTCTAACTCTACCTCTGATAGGAACTTCGAAGTAGGTGACCTTGTCTTGAAATGGGACAAACTGCATGAGGGAAAGGGAGAACACACGAAGTTTCAAAACTTATGGCTTGGACCATTTTTAATTGCTGAGAAATTGGGTCCCAGCTCTTTCCGATTACAGAGTCTAGAGGGACAACCAGACACCTATCTGGTGAATGGCCAAGCTTTGAAAATATATTTATCTTGATGACAACCCTGTGTATACTGTGTAAATATTTTTCTTTTGTTTGCTTTTCTTTTATTGTTTTGGTTTTGATTTTTCCCTTGCGCTTATTAGTTTTCGTTTTTGGAAATACACATACCTTCATTTTGAACTATTCAGACGAAGAAAATAGAAAATTATTTCATTGAAATGACTTCTGAAAAATTGTCTAAACATCGATTATAATATACTTCTGTAATTTACAGCCATGTTGAGCAAAGACTATTGTTTGAAAGACATTAACTGATTTCGATCTATGAGTAAAGCCTGTCACGATCATCCATTATNTTTTTACGTTGTCCCTGTTCCTTAAGGGAATGACTCAGAAGATGTATCCCTGCCTTAGAAGGTTGGTTTTGTAAACAAACCATCTCTGAATCTTAATGAAGGACAATTTTAAAAATTCTTTCAAGATCTGTAAAAAAAAAAAATATGTTTAAAAATATCATAATTTTCAGCGTCACCCCGCTCAATTATATATCTTTAAAAAATTAAATCATAAAAGAGCTATGGGAGGTGCTTGTAAACCCGTCGGGATGCTGAATAGGTCTTCTAGCAGCGGGTAAATGCATGCATGACGCCAAGACAACTTCGTCGGGGTACTGAACAGGCCCGCTGGTAGTGAAGCAATGTTGGGTATATGAAAATTCATAAGTATGAAATCTCTTGACCTTAAAACATCCTTTATTCTGATCTAGAACTTCTTGGCAAGATACGGATATCAGAGTGGGTTAAATGACAACCCTATCGAGGCTATCAACGCTTGGTGGCAGCATGGCTCTGTCAACAGTATTGGAGATTTATCTTTAATATCATGACTCACTTGTCTTAAGACTGTTATCAGTTTTCATCTTTTAAGCACCGCTGGAATATTTGATTAATGATGATGTTTAAACAATTTTCTGTTTGTTTTTAAGTTAGAATTATTCTCATTATCATAATCTGAATTTGTTCTTTTGGCAGAGATAACTGCTTCTACTAGTGTGTCACCATTGTTGGCAGCCATTTCTCATTTTTATCCTATCTTTATAAGCTGCCTGCACAAGTGTTTTGGAACCCTTAATTCTCATCGCAATCTTTTGAGTAAAACGACATGATTATTTTGTGCACTCGCACACCTACCTTTTTTTTTTGTTTTCATGACTGCAAGCATGAAAACCTTAAGTTCGAAGTCATGTCGATGGCATTAAATCGTCACTGGATTATTATGGTTACTCTTGTTTATGTGGGCATTTCACTTCTAATTCAATAATGGTCACACAGTTGGTAAGACACCAAAACCTTTACTCACTTGGCATTTTTTGTTGTTAATATGAATTAATTTTATAAGATTGTGATGGTGTTCTAGTGATTGTGATTGAGTGCTTGATACAATGGTGGTTTGGTGTTCTATTGTCTTTGGTCCAATTCTTTGATGCAATGTTTTCATACAAAGCATAAGTTTTATGGTCGAATCTTTGGTGTAAATTCGAAATATTGTTTTGTTTTAAATCATGCAAACACCATTGCTTGTGCAAATATTCGGGTTGACTTATCATAGTTCTCAATGGTTGTTTATTGGCATTGCTTTTAACACACACCACTAGTGATTTGAATCACCATAGCGTCGTCGATTGTACATTCCAATATGAATGTTTTGCATGGTTTGTTTCGTTCCACCACCCTCACACACTTAGGCATTAATGCCTGCCTTGTATCTCGGGTTACCTCTGTTGGTTTTGGGGAAGCTTGTGAGCTTTCAGGCCTGCGTATGCCCTGTCCAAACCCCTGTCCGACTACCCTTATCACTGTGTGTCCTCTCTCCTATGGCACCAGTGGTGCGCATAGAACCTAATGGCATTCAAACACTACTGCTATTTGACAATGCTCGTGAAGACCTGGAGAATAGTGGCTGGTTAGTTTTTATCCAAAAATTTGAGGGTTTCAACCTTATGGTCGCCCAACAGTTTTCCCTCACATTCGACGGATGCAGGGCTAAGGTCAGATATATCCAACTTGAGCTAAATGAGGAATTCCTCAGCTCAGCTATAGGCTTACCAACTAAAGGGAAAAGGTGGTTTAAGAATTCAAAAGTGGACGAGGTGCCATGGTCGCTCCTATTCACACCGAGGAAGATTGTTAGTTGTGATAGAGGTATGCTTGTCACTGCCATTAAGACTAGGTGGCATGATCTATTACCATTTTTAAGCAATTTGTGACTTGTGAAGTTCGTTATGGTTTGGTATTTATTTACCATCTTCGCTTGCTTATGAATTTTATAGACTACCCTCTGAATATGCCTCACTATCTCCTATGTAGCCTATATAAAATTTCCAAGCGATTTAAGCGTGAGAAGGCTGATAGCAGCCTTTTCCATCACTGCTTGATCAAAATCATTATTGTCCATCATTTGAAGCTTAGTGGTGACTGTTGGCAAGCCTTCCTATCAAGGAATGTCTTTTCCACTCTTGAGTGTGTCCAAGCGGACAAGGTTGTGGTCACTGAAACCCTGGTTGGGCCTGCCATGCCACCTCCTACCCTTCTACCCCTTCTCAAACCCTCGAACTGCCCCAACATTGACCTACCGAATACCATGGACGACCCATGTGATAAAGACAATACTAAGACCCTCAAGAGGCCTGTGAGGAAGAAAGGAAAAGGTGATACTGGTGTCAATAGTAAGGGAAAGAAGAATGCACAATGGATATCTAGATGTGCTCGGAACAAGCCCAAACAACGTTGACCAGAAGCCAATAGTTTTGAGCGAGGAATCGGATTCTGAGATTGAACGTTTCTTGACTGAGGAATACCCTTACTCTCATGGCCTTTGTTCTGTGGAACCCTATGACTATGTTTCCAACCTACCTCTGTGCCTCAAGGATGACCCTAACTTCCCGAGAATTAATATTGGCAGTGGAACCCCTGGTAACTTGAAAGAACCCTCGCCTATAATGCCAAGGCCCAATAAACCACCGTGTACTCAATGCAATTCCTGGCTTGAACGTTACTACATGGATGTTCCCCTGTTGCAATCTAAAATTAAATCATTAGAGTAACAGATTACTGTGTTGTCAAAGGAAAGAGAGAGGCTACAAGCCAACGAGAAGAAGCAAAGGACTACGGGTTCAATTGTCTTCAGAAATGTTGAGGCAGCTATTGCCTTTGTCAACTCCAAGTTATCCTGACCGAATCATTTTCTATAGCCCAGGTATGTATTTCAACATCGATGTTTGAATGATTTGGTTAGCCAATTGTGTTTTCTCCAAATTAGTTCTGTTTGTTTGAATAGATTCAAAACGATTATGTTATTTTCGAATTACCAAAAATGATTTCGTTTTGAATCATGTACAAAAGATTTGTTTGCTAAAATTGTATGCAGCTATGTTTTGATTAATATGATTTTATTTCTTTTGAATTAGATAACGATTGTGTCGGCCTTGAGTTAGTTCGATTCATTTCTGTTTGGTCTGATTCAGAAATGATGTTGTGTGCCTTGAATTAGCATAGTCGTTTGTGTATGCGTTGGATTAGTATCAAAGATTGGTTTGATATAGTTCTGTTAGTTTTGATTTAAAAAGTGATTCTGTTT
This sequence comes from Picea sitchensis, assembly GCA_010110895.2. Classification (NCBI taxonomy): domain Eukaryota; kingdom Viridiplantae; phylum Streptophyta; class Pinopsida; order Pinales; family Pinaceae; genus Picea; species Picea sitchensis. Next base: position 57,848 of record SNQJ01S0096503.1, on the reverse strand, counting down.
GTTTTGTTGTGATTCAACAACGATTTTGTTAAGTTCTGAATTGACATAAGTGATTGTGTTTGTGATGAATGAGTATGAAAGATCTATTGGCTAAATTGATTATAGTCTGTTTCGATTGAAATTGATTCAAAAAATGATTTTGTTGGTTTCGAATTGTCAAAATGATTCTCTCTGCTTTGAATTGGTAATAAAAAGTTGTTTGACATATTACATATATCCCTGTTACCATTCAGTTAATTAAAAATGATTTCGTTGTTTCAAATTGGCATTGAAGATTTGGTTACTTATGGCATGAATGATTTTCTTTTTTTTGAATTAGTAATTAAAGGTTTGTTTAATAGGTCGAATGTATTCCTATTATCATTTGGATTGATTTAAAACGATTCTATTTGTAAATATGCCCAGCTACAGAATCGTAAGATTCTGTAGCTGGTTATAAAATTTAGATTTTTTGTTAATTTTACAAATAAAACATTATCTAAACTTGTTTATTCTTGTCCACTTCAGGTACATACGAATTGCAATGGGAAATTGGACATGCTGTGGCAGTTTAGAACATGTTTTTATTACATAGATTTGGTTTAATTTGTTAGTTTTGGTTAGAAATAGAGATTTGGGAGATTGTTCCCAGATTTTTTCCAAATAGCTTTTGATAATTCCCACAGGGATGTTTTACCCTGTGGCCTTTATATAATCATTAATTTTTGTAATGAACCCATCACTGTTGGGAGAAAAAAGACTATGGATTTATGATGATACAGACTCGAATGGAAGTGGATCTTTTGTAACAGCTTTAGCTTTCAATTTATCATACTTTCGTTTAGGTTTTGTGCATTTTAATTTGTGATCAAGTTGTTGACTAATTTAGATATCAAGACTTGTTACAGGTTGATTCTTTATGATTTAAATTCCGCCCATGTCTGATGTATCTCAGTTTTAGTACAACAATTACTCTATTTCAATTTAATGAATAAAGGTTTATCTTCTTTGTTAAATGAACTGTTCTGTACAGATCTTCGCACAAGGATTTATCTAACTGTGATGATTTGTAAATTATAAGATTGTTGTCATTTTTATGTCTTGTTTGTTCTATCATTCATATTCAAAGAGAACTACTGCTTCCTGTTTATAAGAAGCTTGTGGATAATCTGGTGCGGGTTTCCTCCCATCAAATAGCTAAATCGAGTACTGTACACAGGACGAATAGGAAGCGTTACATCAGGTTAGTTCATTATTTGCAATTTAATAGTTAATAAGTTCGAGAATTCTCAGTAGTTGAGATAGTTATATAGTTCAGTTTTATAGTACAGATTGTTATCTTAATTCCTTAGCTTAGTTTTTTTTTTTTTTATTTCTCTTCTTTAACATAAAAGATATAAAAAATCAAAAAATAAGGGGTTCGCTATCATAAGGCATTTTACCAATGATTTTGCAAGTTTTAATTAAAATTTGTATTCTGTAAATACTGTACATATGTAATTGAGATTTAATTGTACCGATAGCTGGACATTTAATTTCATAGAGTTATTATTGTATAATAATAGTAAGTAAGTTGTGTATATATATTTCATATTTGTATATAGTTTGTTGTAGTTGCTTTTTCCACTTAGATTAGTTTCTTTAGTTTAGTTTTTCTTTTGTTTTCTTAGGACTTAGATTGGCCAACGGAGCTGCTAAACCTATCGGGGTGGATCATTCCAAATGGATTGGGTTATTTAGAAAACCCCGGACCAGATCCACTCCTCCAGTTGACGAGCGTTCAATTTCGCCCGTCAACAATGCCCTAGAGTGTATTTGATCTTCTCACACAGCGGAGGATCACGAGATCCACGGGTCACGAAGGATTCTTCGCCTATTTCCGGTTACACCGGAGCCACCCCTACCACCACTAGGGTGAAAGAGAGACCAACAAGGGTCTTTTGAAGTGACCGGGTCACAAGAAATTGTGCCCGACCAACATCCAGAGGAATCAACCATTTTAGACCTTGGAGCAAAATCTTTTGGTCTAGTTGAAACCTTCACCACTGATCTTTCAACACCCACCATCGTATCATTTCATCCTTATGAGTGTCAGACAGTGTCGCATGCAACAATGGAAACAAATGTTGTTACTTCTTCTGGGAATTCTTCAATTCCCACTACAATTGTCACCACAGGAGAGTTTTCACCTCCTAACCCACCGTCATCAATCCAAGCCACCCTGGTATTGACTGCCTCTACATCACACAGTGGTACGATCTCATCTCTGGCAGCAGCCACAAACCCTTTCACACCAAGTGTAACAGGCCCTCCATTCTCATACGGGATGCCTAGTTTAGGTACAAGTCCTGTACTTTCCTACTCCACTTCACAGACTTCAGGTTTGGGGGTAGGGATCTCTAATGCTCCTCTGCAAGGCCACATTGGGGGCACTTCCTCTCCCTTTAACGATTTACCTTATGGAGGAGTTCATATACCTCCTTTGTCCCCTTCTCTCTATGGCACACACCAACCATCCGTCGGGTTGCCTGCACACCATAGTTTATTTGGAGCAGGGAGTCAAGGACCAACTTCGCATAATATGATGGTAGGTTCGACACCATTTTCTTTGTTCAGTGTGTTTGGTAACAACGCCTTCTCATCTGCTGCTTTCCCTACTGGGGCAATCCCGGTTTCAGACAAACTATTCATATGCAGGGTACTATTCTTGCACAGGGGGAACACCTAAGAACTTCTTCCACATTAGGGCCTTGGAATTCTTGGCAAGGATCCATTCCCTCGTCAGGAATGTCGATCTGGGGTAATTCTTTTCACAATCAATGGAACCCTGGACAAAGTACTATGCCTATCCCCATAGGACTGACATGGGGTAACCCTTCCCAAAGTCCTTTGAATGTAATGCATGCCCAACCATCTATGTCCTATTTTGGAAATCAGCTGATGATGTCTACTCACATGAAAAATCCATACACTAGCCATGGCCATGGTTTTTACCAGAATCCAGGCAAGCAGCCGAACTTTTCCTGGCAACCTGGTGCCAGTCAAACTCCAGGCTCCTTTTTCCTAGGTTATCACCAACAACCCAAACTACCCTTCCTGGCAACTTTGCATTTTCCAGACTTGACAAGGTTGTTGAATGAGTCTATCTATCATGATTTGTGTTGGCCTCCTATGCCAACGAAGTTGCCTTTGGACATCCCAAAGTTCGAAGCCAAGCATAAGGAAGATCCAGGAGATCATGTGACTACCTTCCATCTTTGGTGCTCATCTAGCTTGTTGAAAGATGACTCCGTACAGTTGTGATTGTTTCAATGTACTCTCA
>SNQJ01S0096503.1:15746-42129 GCA_010110895.2 Picea sitchensis | reverse complement strand
TCTTCAAGGGTTGACATCAATGACAACCAACCTTAATCAACACATAGAATATGACAGCAAGCCAAGCTTATCCAAGGAATTGCATTGGCAGCAACAACCAACCGCTAAGACACAACACGGGCTCAGGAAAATACAGGTGTTGTTGTTCCTGAATCTACAGTTAAGGCTATAAAGTGTAGAGTCTAAGCATCTAAAGTGAGTGAAAGAAAAAAGGGGAAGAAACAACTTCGGGGGATGAAGCTATGGCCGATCTCTGAGTTGTCTTTGTCTAGCTTCCAAATATTCTTGAATGCTGATATCCCATTCGATGGTGGCCCATGAACGTTCGAGCTCTATCTAGGTGATGGCAATCTTAAGTATGGTATTGAAAAGATTCAAAGCGATGCTAGTTTGATCTGATAGGCTGGGTTCGATGTTGGGCTATCTTACAACGGGTACAGTCATGGGGAGAACAAAGCTTTAAAAGAGGGTTGACGTTTTAAAGTGATTATTTCAATTTTAGATTATATGAGGAAAATTCAGTGAAGCTAATCAAAGGGTTTAATGAAATCGAAGGTCGTTTTCCGTAACTGAGTTAAAATCTTGAAACCGAGTGTGAAAACATAGAGCTGTCAACAATGTGGGGAATCAATTTCAGAGGAATCCCATGTTGTAGCAAAAGAATAAAGGAAAGGAATACCTTGATGAAAGCACATAATGTAGAGATCTAAGTAATTCACAGGTCTTGTACCTGCTAGTAGCCGATACAAAGGAAAAACTCTAAATAACTAGATAACTAGAACTTGATCACCACAGTAGAAGTTATACTAAATTGCAGCTAAAACATTCACCAAATATGTATATGTAAAAAATTACATGAAGCATGAAATAACAGAGGAAAACACATAACTCAATCTTGACGGAATATGGAGTCTTTAATTCACTTTGTATTAATTCTGGCTAAAAATAACTTTCTCTATTCTAATATACCATATTTAAATGAACTTCTGAACATTTAGAATTATGATCATTCTGGAAACTTGTAAGTTGCAAATGAAAAAATGGAGCATTTTATCTCCTCATATTTTGTCTTCCCTCGTAAGGGTGGAGCACCTTCCTTTATCTTCTCTTTTGGCTCCAGAAATAGAACGGGTTGACATCTGTCATTATTTAGCACCAGAAACCTACCCCTTCACTTGCTTGATGCAAATGACACACCTTTCCATCAATTGGGCTATCAACCTGGAAGGCTCTGCTTGGTTGCTTGCCTCAAAGGTGTAACAACTCTTTTCCAACTGTGGCAACCTTTTCCCTACTTGTCGGTCTTCCATGATGATAGAGCATAATTGTAAACTTGGTTGTACTAGCCATTTGTCCATTTGGACCATATCAACCTGGCTTATATGGCATATCTCCACTTGCTCTTTCTCCATGTTTTCTTTGATGTCGAGCAGGTGTTTAGCTATATTGATTTTTCCCAGTGTCCCAACACTGCCTTCCTTATCAAGGTCTAACAGACTTTTATTTATCAAGGCCAATGTTTTCTCACAAGAATTCATCACTTCATTAGCTCTCCCCCTGCTTTATGATATATTCTGCTCCCAGACCTTCAGCAAGATATTTCCTCTAGTTTGTTCTGCAATGGATAATTTGGAGCGTCGACCATCTCTATCTTTGTTGTAGCTATAAAAACATCTTGGAAAGCAACCCGAGCTACCCCGACTTCTCTTTCTCTCAAAGAAATATTTTCTAACACTTGATCTATAGTCTGAAAGTGGTTTTGAATGGTTCCCACTTTTACAAGCAAGTCTTGTTGAGTCGTTTATAACCTTCTCTCAGATTTTGGCAGCTTGGGATCTGAACATTTTTATGTCTAAAACCTAATTCTCGGCAACATCCAATTTCAATTTTAACTCTATAATTTGTTGCCCCTATTGGCTTACCTGCGTTTGGCTAATTTGCGCCGACTGGCACACCTGCTCAAGGTCAGATCTAAGTCTCTTGATCTCCTACAGATCGGCTATTATGGCTTGCTCGAGGCTTTTTCTCACCTCATCCCTGGCATTTTCTTCAGCAGTATCCACTTTAGCTTCCAAATTACTAATTAAGAGGTTCTTTCATTTCAACTGGGCCTTCAAAGTTCCAACTGAGTATTGATTAGATGTAGCATAAGCCCCTAGTGTTCCTGCTATGTCATCTTCAAATTCTTCCTCTTTCATGGCCTTTCCATCTGTCATGATTTTAAAGTTTTTGTTCACTATGCCCTCTCTTTAATATAATTCTTGCCTCACCATGGCCTTCCTTTTTTTATCAAAGAAAAATTCATTAGGAGGAAGCTCCTCTACAAAAATGGGTGTCAGTTCTTCATTGAAAATCCACCCTACATCGGGATTCCTCTTTGTGAACTGTAAGGGTGTGATAATAGCAATCAGACTGTCGATTTCCTTGGATGGTTGTTTCAGGGTAACATTTGTGGCTGGCTTGTTTGACATGAGAAATAGTGAGTCACCCGACCCTTGCGAGGGTATCTCTACTTGACCTTGGACCTGCTTGCTCGACGTACCCTTTTCGGGGTTTCCTTCCTGTTGGTAGGGGATTTCGGCTCCTCGCTCTGAGGTTCCAACCTCCCCTATTTTCTCTTGGTTCTTCTCCTTGTTAGGACTTGAGTCCTTTGAACCTTTGACTTCCATCTACTGTGTAACCAGAATCTTTGGGGTTTCACCCTGTAAAATCTAGGGGAGACAACTCAGCCGATGCTCCTGGAATTTAAAGAAATCGGCCATATATCCGGGTGGATGGGCTTGAATCTGACTTAAGAATTCAGAGTAAGACCTTGCACCTTGGAATATTTCATCATGAGGGGAATCCGCGTGTTCATATCTCTTCAGGCCATAACTTGCCAGGTGATTTCTCACAACCTTACTAAGGTCGTGCTTCTTGAACTCAATATCCACCAGCTTCATTTCTTCTAAAAATGTAGCCTCGGCTTTGGCATGGCCAAAATATAACAAGGAATATGCACCAATATGAATGGGGAAGGGTGACCATACCTTTTTCGATACACCTTTGAGATCTTTTCTTATTTCGCCAAGCACAATCTGCCTGGCAATCTCGCGACACAATAGCTTATCTGGCAAGAATAGTGGTAGATCATATGGAGGAACAAAGGTGTCGAAAACATTTATATATGAAAATTCTACCTCTATATACCAATCTGCCATGCTACTCAGGTTAGTCATGACGCTATCCGAGATCCTGGGCAGCGGCTGGCCGAAGATGGTGACATGCAATGGCACCATTACCCAGTTGAAGATCTCGTAGATGAATTCTTTGGCTTTATCCTCCCAAATATTTGAGTGGTAGACATGAATAGACTCTCTATTAGATGGATCCTAGCTCCAGTTCATTAGTGGGAAGGGTGTCATGAAGCAAATGGCATCCATGATGTAAGAAGACATAAAGAATGAAGTTGCTTTCTTACTTGCCCTCTGTGCTCGATATTCGGTAATTCGACTGGTCAAACTGTCAGACAATAGTTTAGCCCAGTCGAAGGAGAAACCCTCAGCAACTGTATGAATGAGAGGTACCCATGGGAGGAAAAAATGGGTAGTGTCCTCCTTCCCATACAACCTTCATGCCATCATCACTATGTATTTGAATTGTGGCTCCAAGGAAGAGATTGAATAGATCTCGTGAATGTCAGCCCTGAATTTCACAGGGTGTGAGACCGAATCTTTGATCAGATCGAATAAACATTTTGCATACTTCTCTCACTCCTTCTTCTTGAAACCTTCTATAAATTTGGCATTGTGAGTAAGGTTCGGTGTGGGTGACAATTTATACATTGCCCGCAAATGTTCTGTCTTGAAAGTCCCAATCGTTACCTTCTGTTCGCTGATAATCGTCCTGGTCGGGTTGTCCCCATGGTCTAGCACCCACCTAATCATATCACAATAGGGAAGAAGCTAAGGCCTCACCGTTATTTTGTGCATCTCTACTTGAGCAACGATTTTGTATTTGGTTGATAAGTCATCCTTCTCGTTGTCGGTAGAATCATCCGAACAGTTTACCGACTCAGATTGCATAATGTTGGAAACATATGACCATGTCTTGACAGAATTAATACTTCGGGGTGAGGTATCAGAAACAGCGTTTGAACCCTGACCTGAACTCTCAGCAGCTTCCTTGGGTGCTCTTCGTGGAGCCATGATAGAGAAACCTGCAACTGGACCTCCTGTCGAAAAAATTGAAAAACACAAACAATGGTTATCCTTGTGAAATGGCTTTGCGTGCAAATATGTATGAAAACTTAAATGAAGGAAAAACTCTGTATCTTGGTAATTTAAGCCCATGGGTTTCCTTGCCAACATAATGGTCAAATCTCTTAATAGAAATATTTAGAAGTAAAAACGAGATCTTACTATCTGTCACCTCACTACAATTCAAATAAATTCCATAAATGCTTGATGAGTCGTAACATTGAAAAACGTAGGATCATTCAAGAGTTCATCCATAAACCGCCTGTGTTAGAGTTTGTTTAAGGTGCTAATTAATCTGGTTTAATTCTTTCAATTTGGTGCACTTAGCTGCTAATCCCCTTTTCTACGCTCGCCACATCGGGTGTTTTCGCTCCTAGCCACTAAACCTTAAAAACCCGAAATCACGATGGTGCGCGTTAATTGATTAGAAGTGATTTGACTTAAGCCTTTTAATTAATCCATGCTTAATTAAAGAAAATTATGACTTCATGGATCAAGATTACGAAGGTGCTTCTCTTTTTGGAAACAATCGCCGAGTCGCGAAATCATGATACTGACTAACTAGGGTTTAAAGTGACTTGTTCTTGATACTAACCTGGGTAACTTTAACACAACTTCGCGACTTCGCAAGTCAGAGGATTGAGAGACGTTCAATGCATAACTACCGAGAGAGAGGGTATGAGGTACTAAGAGATGATAAGCCATGCTTAGTCTTTTAGTAACGATGATTAAAATTAGGAAGGTTTTTCCATTTCGCACATTGAGATACTGCGACTTTAGGGGGTAGCAACGTGAAACAAACGAAGTACCAAAAACCAACCTTTTTGGTCTTAATTATAAAATTTCATGTATTTAGAGAAAGGCGGCTCCAACATAGGCTCCAACTAGGGATCTTGTCTCCTTGTGGGATGAGAAGGACAACAGACCAAGTGTCTGAGAAGGGGTACATGGAGTCATTAGTTTTCTTTGGTGAAACTTCGTTTGGAGAGGGGGTGCAGAGGAAAATTTGAGGTTTCGACTTTAATTCTGAAACTTTCCAAAACTCAACACACTTTCTAAACTTGACAGTGGTCCATTTGGTAAATTTCCCTTCCTCGAGACTCTATTCGGAGTTGCTTAAGATGGTCCAATCAATCTTAGGAAAACTAATAGATACGATAGGTTTTAGCTTGCGTCAAAAAAAAGAAAATTCCGTGCTTTTAATCGGGGAGACCTGCATGAACTTGAGCTGTGGATCCGGTTTCAAAAATGCTGATTACCAGAGTGTAGTATAATTTAAGTATGAAAGCCTTACAAAATATCTTAGATATTTCTTCAGTGTCAGCGAGCCTGTTCAGTACCCCGGTGAAGTTATCTGGTTCCCTTTATTGAATTTCCTTTCACCACTCCAAATTGTAATCTTGCATTTAAATGCTGAGATGAGGGAAATCATTTTCTGAATATCCTTTCATCATCTCTTTGGACTAGATGGGGGAAATCAATTATGAATTTCCTTTCACCATCTGTCTTATACTTTACTTTTGAAAAGTGGAGTGGGGGAAACCAATTATGAATTTCCTTCACCATCTATCTATATATATACTTCTCTCTCCCCCCCACACACAAAAAAAAAAAAAAAAAAATACCAGGGGTGATATTTGTGTATATTCGTTACAGAGGCTTGTCAACTTGCTTTGAGTGCTCTGGACCAAATTTCTATTAACCTTCACAACGTTCTAGTCCGCAGGAAAACAGGGGAGAATTCATTTCCAGGGGTCTTCTTTTGAGCAAGACTTAACCATTTGAAACCTGTTAAAAGACCTAAGAGAGTTAGATCCACCTACGCATGGCTTTGTTCAGTAGGGGACCGAGGAGTCGTGAAGACCAACTTACTTCCTGAGACGTTTGCCAGTTTCCAAAATTGAAGCAGAATCTCTTTTTCTTTGTGGATGGTATGGGCAGGTGTCAGAGCTTAAGGAGAGAGGACCAAGGATGAAAAAGGGAAAGAGAGAAGGCTATGGACCTCAAAAACCTGGATATTATCATCCAATCCTGACTCAGGTGAATACATCGTACTTTTGATACCACTTCTATGTTTTAAGTGATGTTCGTTTGAAATCCAGATAATTAGGCAATTCATACCTTGGCCTTACCACTTCATTCTCCTCTAAAAGAAAATATGTGTCACCTATTTCGGGTGGTCAATTTCCTGATACTTGACCGTCCCTTTCTCCTTTTGCGGTTTGGGCTGTAATTCGGAGACCTGTATGAAACAACATGAAGAGTATCAGGTCTTCAGGATTTATGGGATTCTGTGTGTCAAAATTTATGTCTCTACTTCTAGGAAATCAACAGCCTATTTTATTCGCGATGAAAGTGAACTTACCGAAAAGTTTATAAAAAGAAAAAGGAAAACACAAACCGGTATATACAATGGATATTTGGAACTCATTTATTGCATATAGTGATTTAAATAACGTCTGTTGATAGGGGCGCTGAGGGTTTTACTATCCAAATTCTCTAACATAAATGAACTCTTCCCTTCAGAAGCTGAGACTTTGAACTGTCCATACTAGATATGATCAAATTTACCATGTTTTGCCAAATCTTCCCTCGCATCCCATTTCAAAACCAAATCATCGGGGAGGAAATCTCTGTTTTTGGATTTATGATCGAACAACACTTTCATGTTGTCCTGGTATTTCTGCACCCTTGTGTCCACCTCAGTCCTATGTTGTTTTACCTCAATCAGTTGATTTATCTTGTGACGTGGTTTGGTTCTTCTTTCTCATCTTTCCATATCTTCATTACAGAGAGTGCTAGATTTATAGGTAATACCACATCAGTCCCGTATACCATTTGGAAAGGAGAAGTACCAATGGATTTCTTCGTACCTATCCAATTTTCCCATAAAGCGTACTTTAAGTGTACATGCTAAGATCTTTTGTTTTCACTCAACACCTTCTTAATTATGGTAATTAAACTTTTATTTGATGATTCGGCTAATCCATTACCTTGAGGGTAATATGTTGTGGAGTGGCCCAATACGATGTTATATTTTTGGCAAAAGCTGACCATTGCCATAGACTTGAATTCCTGGGCATTATCCATTACTATCTTTCAAGGACAACCAAATCTGGACAATATGCTCTCTTCTAGGAAATCTATCGCCACCGAATTGGTTGCCTTCCCAGTCAGAATAGCCTCCACCCATTTGGTGAAATAATATGTGGCAGTGAGGATCCATTTGTGTTGAGCGCTGGAATGTGGGTTGATTTCGCCTATAAAATCTAACCCCCATTGTTGTAAAGGGGCTTCAGTTTTGATAGGAACTAGAGGTAGTGCTGGGAGCTTATGTTTTCCTGTGAACAACTGGAAAGGGTTACAGGCTCTGAATTTGACGCTGACATCTGAGAAAAGTTTAGGCCAATAATATCCTACCCTTAGGATTTTATAAGTTGTTTCCCTCCAGGCGTGATTCCCTCCACACACTCCTTCGTGGAATTCGTTTATGACCCCCTCTGTTTCTGATTCTACCAAACAAACCAGTAGGAAGCCTAAGGGGTCCTTCCAGTACAGTTGACTTTTGGATATACAGTACTTCATCGCATGCATCTTCAGTGTCCTGGATTTAGCTGGAGACAGATCGCTAGTGCATTTTAGGGTCATTAGGTAGGACATTATATCTTTATACCAATATGATAAGGCAAAATTCTCTTTGATTTTGGAGATAGCTATTTGGTCGCTGGGCTCGTTTACATCCCCATGTCCTTCATATCCTTGCAGGTTATTTATTCCAAGTGATCTGAAATTTGATTCCGCCAACAGCTTAACCAGACCTTGTCCTTTTACTAGTTTCATCGGTTTTACCTCTAGGTCAAACTCTTGAATTTTAGCGAGCCACCGACCCCTCTTTCCATCACTGTCAGGCTGAACCAATATATCCTTCACAGAATTGGTGGGAACATATGCGACTACCTTGGAGTGTAGCACATAAGTTCTAAAAGCCTTCAAAGCCTTAACCATAGCATACACTTGTTTCTCTATTATATCGTATCTCAGTTCATCATCTCTAAGACTTTTACTAAAAAATGCTATTGGTTGCTCGAAACCCTCTTCATTCTTCTGGAGAAGTATTGTCGCCACTGTGTGTTCAGAGGCGAGTAAGAAAATTAGGAAATCCTTTAGGTAATCAGGGCTTTCCAATACGGGTGCTTCGCTAATAACTTTCTTGATGTGTGAAAACGACACTTTATCCTCTGCCGTCCATTTCATTTCATTGTTCTTATTTAGCATATATGTGATCAATTTCACGATTTCAACAAAGTTTGGGATAAATCTTCTCAAAAAAATTATTTTTCCTAAAAATGACTGAATTTCTTTTATATTTCTAGGAATATTTATGGTGTCTATAGCTTCTACCCGTTTAGGGTCGATTTTAATTCTGTCCCGAGACACAATGTGGCCCAAGAGTTTACCTTCTTGCATCGTGAAGTGAGACTTCTTGGGGTTTAAAGACAAACCAAATTTTTGGCATTTTTCAAATGTTTGCTTCAGGTGTAACAGATGGTCTTTGTCGGATTTAGAGAAGACAATCAGGTTGTCGAGGTATATAACCATGAATTTATCTCTTTCAACGATGAAGACGATATCCATAGTGCACTGGAAGGTAGCACCTACGTTCATCAGACCAAAAGGCATTTTTTCATACATAAATGTGCCCCAAGGGGTGGTGAAAGCTGTTTTTTCTTTATCACGCTTGTTGATAGCAATTTGATTGTAATCGGAAAACTCATTGATCATCGACATCCTATTTTCCCCGACCACTTTTTCCAAAACATGATCCATTTGGGTAGAGGATAGTTACCTTTGAGAGAGGACTTGTTTAGATTTCTAAATTCTATGCATAGTCTGATCTCCCCGCTTTTCTTCCTAACCAGGACTAAGTTCGCCACCCAGTCAGAGTACCTGAGAGGTACAATTATTTTTGCATCTAAAAAAATTTTCACTTCTCTTTCGACCATAGGCAATAAAATGGGGTTGATTTGTCTGAGCTTTTGTCTGAAGGATTTAACACCAGGATTCAAAGGTATCTTGTGCTTGAACACAGAGGTATCATAGGTTCTGAGCTCATTGTAAGACCATGCAAAGACATCTTTATACCGCTCGAGTAAGTCCTTATACTTTCTTTTTATCTTAGGAGGAAGTTACTTTGATAACTTCACTATCCTAGGCTCTTTGGTGGTGCCCACGTCATAGTCTTCGACCTCCTCTGGTTGGGGATGCAAGGTGCACTTTAGAGGCATGTCATTTTGTTCAAACAACCTTTCCAGAGGTATTAGGCCCTTAGGGATCTGATTACTTTTTAGCACTAGTGGGCGATGATTTGCAATTTTTTCTCGGAACTCCTGAGGTTCCCCCCCTTCCTGCATAATCCAAGTATGATATTTTTGGTTTTCCTGGTCAATGTGGGTTTCAGAGAAATCATCCACCATTTTCAGGAACTTTCTGATCTGTTCGTCATATTTGAAAACTTGTCAGTGTTGTATGTTTTTTGGTATGGATGGTCTGTGCCTTACCTCTATGTGGTATTTTAATTTGAAAGTGGTAGGGGGTGCGAAAGTCGAAGCTGCTTTTGCCAGTGAATCGGCTTGCCAGTTTTCGTCTCGTGGGATGAAATGAACCTTTACCAATGAAAATAAATTTTCCATTAGATCCCAGGCACAATTTTTGTAGGACCTCAGTATCGGGTGCTTGGCCTGGTACTGTTGATTTACTTGCTTCACAATCAGTTCAGCATCTCCATAGACCTCTAAGTTCTTTATGTTTAGCTTCTTAGCAGCTTCCAGTCCCAAGACTAGAGCTTCATATTCCCAAATGTTGTTTGTGCAGTATACATCCCATTGTAGCCTGTAAGAGAAGGGGATGACAAATTCATTTTCAGGTGCTACGAAAAGCGCTCCCGCACCTGCTCCTTCACACAACGAAGCACCATCAAAGAACATTTTCCAAGTTCCAGTGTTGTACACATTTTTAGCTGTCTTTTCAGTTTTGATTTCATCGATGTCACTTTCTTCTGTACAATTATCTTCAGTATCATCAAAGGACAGAATACAATTTCCCATGTCTTGATCAGCGATGTAAACAGGGTAATTGTTAGGATTCTGTGAATCGCTTACTGTATATGCCAACCGTGTTTCCATGTATAACCGTGTGAACTGTGCACCAAAAATAGGGATTGTGGTGTAGGTCATATCCAGCTGAAGGGGTCCCCTGAGCTTGGCTCCCCAAGATCTAGATAATAGTAAACCATACTTCGGGGGTATATCGATGACAACTACATCCATTAGGACATTTTTCCCCAGAATCTGGGTGAGGGTGACTACTAAATCTTTGATCATGCCCATGCACTTAACTCTCCTTGAATCAAATGAGTAAAGATATCCATAGGGTTTGGTGATTTTGAGGCCTAGTCTATCCATAATAGATTTGGGCATTATGTTATGAGAGGCCCCAGAGTCCAGCATGAAATTATCCAACAACCGATAGTGCACTTTCAGGGTAATATAGAAGGGGGTGACGGTATCTCTGGCACCTTCAAAATGTGGACCAAAGTGATATTAGGCTTGTCATCTTCCAGATTTATCACGTCGGAATGACTCTCTATATCTGAAAAATTTATCATCTTGGTTATTTTTTTTCGGTACACAGGATTCTTTGCCAACTTGACCAAAGGTATTCGTATCTTGATCTTTTTTATCTCATTTTCTAGGAAGAAAACTCCCGCAATTTAATCCATTTACTTGGCTGAAACATCAGAGTCTTTCCTATCCATTTTATTTAGTAGCATTGTTTTATTTTCAGCGTTTCGGGTTTCGGGTTTCCGTGTTTCAACTGCCTTAGTTCGTCTCGCTTGGGTTTCATCCCCTTTTACATTAGTATTCTGTGAGTCTACCCCTATGTTATTTCACATCTTGGTCTCTTTCTGGACGGGCTCGTATATTTCGCCCCTAGGAAAAAATTTCTTAGGTTGCACAGTCGACACAGGTTTGTTTCTGGGCCTCAGATTGTATTTGTGTTGGAGCTCGGCCATTATGGTGTCATCCATTCCTTGATAAGCGGGATCATCAATGTCATTTAGGTTATTGTCTTCAACCGATGATTGTTTAGTGTTCAGGGACTTCTCATAATCTTCTTTTGTCAAGTGAGGTTGTATATAGTCGTTGCCTAAGTTGTTTACATCTTCTTCCAAGTCTTCGAACTCTTGCATATCATTTCCCCCAATAAAATTTTCATTTTTTAGAGGTGCTTGGATCTTTTGGTCTTCATTTTTAATTTGTCTTGGTTGAAACTGAGGATTGGGATTTCTCCTAAATTCTCTCTTAACGAATTGATCAGCTTTGGATTGATCTAGCTCCATTCTCGAGATTTTGTTTGATAGTTCTTTTATTATCCTGGCCATGTCATCCATTTTTTCATCTGAGGATCTTCCAGATCCAGAGGGACCTGCGTGTTCTCTAAGACGTCTAGTTTCCCTGTTTCTCGTCTCGATTTTCATTTTTAATTTACCCGAAGCCATCATGTTTGACTCAATTTCCACAACGTCATCTTGCATTCGGGTTAGGTCGGCCCCTCTCCTTTCTCTTAATAGTAGAGAAAAATCGGGTTCAAAGGCTCCTACAAAAGTTACTTTGGCTGCGGGTTGGGACGGTTTAACTTCAATAGGGATCTTATTGTACAACTTGTTAAACCTTTGGATAAATTCCATAATAGTTTTAGATCCCTTTTTCTTTAAAGACCCGAACTCAGTCAAATAGTATAAATGATCCTTTCTTTCACCCCATTGTTTGAGAAAGAGGTCTTCTAGTGCATCGTAGGATATGATTGAACCTGGGGGCAGGCTCTGAAACCAAGTTCTTACCTGTCCCTCGAAGGTTTGGACAAACAATTGGGAATACACGTCCTCATGCTCGAGACCTAGAATATCAATGAATTGATAAAAAAAGTTGATATGCTCGGCTGTAGTTAGATCCCCTTCTTCTGTGAACTTGGGTAAGTTTTTCATAAAGATTTCGGGTAAATCATGGAGAGGTACTAGAAGGACCAAGGGGGCGAATCTAGTGGTTACTTTGGTGAAAACCCTGGTAGGCGGTTGTTGGCCTTGACCTCCTATTCCCCCTGCTCCTCCTCTGGCGGTGGCCATGGATAGCCTAGGAGAGGGAATCGGTGCGTTATAAAGAGGGTTGGCGAAGATGTATAGCGACTCTCTGGGTTCCCTGGGGTGGAAAGGGGAAAAGTCGGGAAACTTTTTACCAAGGGAGGTGAAAGATGAAAAAGGAGAAGAAGGTATACGTGGACTCGGCTCCTCCGACTTGCAGGATATATAAATGGGAGAACCCACCGATGTTGAATCCGTGTACGTGGAAACTTCTTCAAGGCCTTGAGTGATGGATGGGTTTATATTGCGAGTTGATGGGATATCGATAGGGATGATATTTAAGGTAGGCATGTTGCCCCTTGTAACGTAAGAGGTAGTCAGAGAGGTCTTGGTCTTGATCTCAGGTAGGAATCGCTCAGACTTCAGGGTCTCGACTTCGATAACACTGCCCGATATTTTCCTGAGAGTAAGTTCTCATGAGGATGAAGGTTCGAAAAAGGTCTTATCTTTAGACTGATTAGACTTGGGTTGATAAGTAACCACATTTTGTTTAAAAAGACCCATTTTTTCAGGGTCGAAAACTAGCACTGTCTGTTTGGCATCTGGGTTTTGTCTAGTGTTCTTCTGAAAGGATGTCAGCTTACTTAAGAGTGGATTTTCCATGTGAATGATGAAGCTTTAGCCTTAACTAGGTTTTCTCTCTTTGTTCACTATCAAAAGATGAAACTTGGAAATGTCGTTTTCTCGGGGGAAAGTGACTACAATTCTCCATCCCCGACAATGGTGCCAGAAAGATGTTGTTCCTGAGTCTACACTTAAGGCTATAAAGTGTAGATTCTAAGCATTTAAAGTGAGTGAAAGAAAAAAAGGGGAAGAAACAACTTCGGGGGATGAAGCTACGGTCGATCTCTGAGTTGTCTTTGTCTAGCTTCCAAATATTCTTGAATGCTGATATCTCGTTCGATGTCGGCCCATGAATGTTCAAGCTCTATCCGGGTGATGGAAGTCTTAAGTATGGTATTGAAAAGATTCAAAGCAATGCTGGTTTGATTCGATAGGCCAGGTTCGATGTTGGGCTATCTTACGACGGGTACACTCATGGGGAGAACAGAGCTTTAAAAGAGGGTTGATGTTTTAAAGTGCTTATTTTAATTTTAGATTATATGAGGACAATTCAGTGAAGCCAATTGAAGGGTTTAATGAAATTGAAGGTTGTTTTCCGTAACTGAGTTAAAATCTTGAAACCAAGTGTGAAAACATAGAGCTGTCAACAATGTGGGGAATCAATTTCAGAGGAATCCCACAATGTATCAGAAGAATAAAGGAAAGGAATACCTTGATGAGAGCACATAATTTAGAGATCTAAGTAATTCATAGGTATTGTACTTGCTAGTAGCTGATACAGAGGAAAACATGTAAATAACTAGATAACTAGAACCTAATCACCACAGTAGAAGTTATACTAAATTGCAGCTAAAACATTCATCAAAGACGTATATGTAAAAAATGACATGAAGCATGAAATAACAGAGGAAAACACATAACTCAATCTTGACAGAATATGGAGTCTTCAATTCTCTTTGTATTAATCCTAGCTAAAAAGAACTTTTTCTATTCTAATCTACCACCAAAAAAAATCCCTTTTCTATCTCTTCCTCAATGTATATTTAAACAAACTTCTGAACATTTAGAATTTTGATCATTCTGGAAACTTATCAGTTACAAATGAAAAAATGGATCATTTCATCTCCTAATATTTTGTCTTCCATCGTAAGGGCAGAGCACCTTCCTTTCTCTTCTCTTCCATCTCTAGAAATAGAACGGGTTGACATTTTTCATTATTTAGCACCAGAAACTTGCCCCTTCACCTGCTCGATGCAAATGACACACCTTTCCATCAACTGGGTTATCAACCTGAAAGGCTTTGAGGTTCCAGCCTCCCCTATTTTCTCTTGGTTCTTCTCCTTGTTAGGACTTGATTCCTTTGAACCTTTGGCTTCCGTCTGTTGTGTAACCGGAAGCTTTGGGGTTTCACCCTATAAAATCTGGGGGAGACAACTCCGCCCGTGGTCCTTGAATTTAAAGAAATCGGCCATATCTCCAGGTGGTAGGGCTTGAATCTGACTTAGGACTTCAGAGTAGGACCTCACACCCTAGAATATTTCATCATAAGGGGAATCCTCATGTTCATATCTCTTCAGGCCATAGCTCGCCAGGTGATTTCTCACAACCTTACAAGGGTCGTGCTTCTTGAACTCAATATCCATCAGCTTCATTTCTTTTAAAACCATAGCCTCAACTTTGGCATGGACAAAATCTAACAAGGAATATGCACCAATGTGAATGGGGAAGGGCGGCCATACCCTTTTTGATAATCCTTTGAGCTCTTTTCTTATTTTTCCGAGCACAGTCTGCCTGGCGATCTCGTGACACAATAGCTTATCTGGAAAGAATAGAGGTAGAGAATATGGAGGAACAGAGGTGCCAAAAACCCTGATATATGAAAATTTTTCCTCTATATACCGATTTGCCACGCTAATCAGGTTGGTCGTGACGCTATCTGAAATCCTGGGCAGTGGCTGGTCGAAGATGGCGACATGCAATGGCACCATTACCCAGTTGAAGATCTCGTAGATGAATTCTTTGTCTTTATCGTTCCAAAGCTTCGAGTGGTAGACATGAATAGGCTCTGTATTAGATGGATCCCAGCTCCAGTTCATTAGTGGGAAGGGTGTCATGAAGCAGATGGCATCCATGATGTAAGTAGACATAAAGAACGAAGTTGCTTTCTTACTTGCCCTCTATGCTTGATATTCGGTAATTTGATTGGTCAGACTGTCAGACAACAGTTTTGCCCAGTCGAAGGAGAAACCCTCAGCAACTGTATGAATGAGTGGTACCCATGGGAGGGAAAAATGGGTAGTGTCCTCCTTCCCATACAACCTGCAGGCCATCATCGCTATGTACTTTAATTGTGGCTCCAAGGAAGAGATTGAATAGATCATGTGAGTGTCAGCCCTAAATTTCATGGGGTGTGAGACCCAATATTTGATCAGATTGGATAAATGTTTTGCATACTGCTCGTACTCCTTATTCTTGAAACTTTCTATAAATTCGGCATTGTGAGAAAGGTTCAGTGTGGGTGACAATTTATACATTTCCCGCAAATGTTTCGGCCTGAAAGTCCCAATCATTACCTTCTGTTTGCTGATAATCGTCCTGGTTGGGATGTCCACATGGTCCAACGCCCACCTGATCATAGCACAATAGGGAAGAAGTTGGGGCCTCACCGCTATTTTGTGCATCTCTGCTTGAGTGATGATTTTGTATTTGGTTGATAAGTCATCCTTCTCGTTGTCGCTAGAATCATCTGAACAGTTTACTGACTTGGATTGCAGAATGTTGGAAACGTATGACCATGTCTTGACATAATTAATACTTCGGGGCGAGGTATTAGAAACAACATCTGAACCCTGACCGAAACTCTCAACAGCTACCTTGGGCACTTTTCGTGGAGCCATGATAGAGAAACCTGCAACTGTACCTCCTGTCGAAAAAATTGAAAAACACAAGCAATGGTTATCCTGGTGAAATGGCTCTGCGTGAAAATAGGAATGACAAATGAAATGAAGGAAAAACTCTCTATCTTGGTCATTTAAGCCCATGGGTGTCCTTTCCAACAGAATGGTCAAATCACTTAATAGAAAGATTTAGAAGTAAAAACGAGATCTTACTATCTGTCACCTCACTGCAATTCAAATAAATGCCATAAATGCTTGACGAGTCGTAACATTGAAAAATGAAGGATCATTCAAGACTTCATCCATAAACCACATGTGTTAGATTTTGTTTAAGGTGCTAATTAATATGGTTTAGTTCTTTCAATTTGGTGCACTTAGTTTCTAATCCCCTTTTTGGCGCTCGCCACATCGGGTGTTTTCTCTCCTAGCCACTGAACCTTAAAAACCTGAAATCGCGATGGTGTGAGTTAATTGACTAGAAGTGATTTGACTTAATACTTTTAATTAATCCATGCTTAATTAAAGAAAATAGTGACTTCGTGGATTGGGGTTACGAAGGTGCTTCCCTTTGGGGAAACAATCACCGATTTGTGAAATCACGATAGTGACTAACTACGGTTTAAAGTGACTTGTTCTTGATACTAACCTACGTAACTTTAACACAACTTCATGACTTTGCAAGTCAGAGGCTTGAAAGACATTCAATGCGTAACTCCTGAGAGTGAGGGTATGAGGTACTAAGAGATGTCAAGCCCCGCTTAGTCTTTTAGTAATGATGATTAAAATTAGGAAGGTTTTCACCATTTTGCACGTCGGGATCCTGAGACTTTAGGGGGTAGAAATGTGAAACAAACGAAGTCCCAAAAACCAACCTTTTTGGGCTTAAGTATAACATTTCATGTATTTAGAGAAAGGCGGCTCCAACAAGTGTGTCAGGCTTCTTAGGAAATACATAGGATAACACAAGTATATATGCAAGTTACAATGGTGTGTGAATCAGTGGGGAGTATGGCTGACTTCCAGAGTGGCGACCATCGCGAGCTTCTACAAAATCGATAGAATCATGAGAATGGTAAGGGGACCCCCCAAAAATATGACTTTGCCACCTAAAACCTGCATGCACCTAGGTTGACACATGTTTCCCTGAAGCTACATGAGCTCCACTTAACACTTGTCCCCCTTTCCCTAGGAACTTAGGACAACATGGTTAAGTCAAACCTTAGCCTCTAGGAAATAATAAGATAATATTATTCCTTTAGAGGTAAGCCCTCTAGCTTAGCCCCTATTCCTAGACACTTATCCCCTTCCCTACCTAGTGGATATTAGTTACCCATAACTCTTTCTTCATGGAGGGTCTACACGCAACAATGTAATTTTGATTAATAATGTGAGTATTTACATATACAAAAATAGGCTCATTGGCCTTAAGAATCTAGGCTCTCTGGCCTAATAAACATATAAGTATTCTAGCTTACAAACACTTGGCTCACAAGCCTATAAACACAATTACAATTCAATAGGGGCTCGACCTTGTGGTGTTACACTTGGTACGACGACCTTCTCATCTACCTTCGTACACAAAATTTTCGGTCTCATCTTTCTCGAGATTACTGCAGATGCATTTGCCATCAAGCTCCCCAATACCTCCTCATTGAAAATATTCTCTACTAATGGGGGTTCGATACGGTCCTTTGATGATGTGTTACCATCGACAAAGCCAATAGAGTCTTGAATGATTGCCACAATGGCGCTTGCAGTGGTCACCTCTCAGGTATGTCCACCGCCCAAAAAATAATCCAAGGAGGACACTTCTGGCCCACTTTGTTTCATGACTGCATCCACACCGTCAAGTGATGTGATAAATACCAGCTTTATGCAAACAAATCACGAGTTGCACCAACTCTTATACACCTGGTCATCACAACCGACCCCTTTTGTAAATGGGGCATAGATTTCATGACTTGCCATCCTCCATCTAGTAATGGACACAAGTACATTGTCATGGAAGTGGATTATTTTACCAAATGGGTCGAAGCCATGCCCACATTTAACAACACTGCTGACACAACATTGTGTTTTTTCATCAACCATGTCATTACCTAGTTCAGAGTCCCACAACAGTTAGTTTCTAATCATGGTAAAATTTTTGAGAACGAGATCTTTGCAAAACTCTCTTAAAAATTAGGCTTCACCCATGAGTTTTTCTCCCCATACTACCCTCAGTCCAATGAACAGGTTGAGGCTATTAATAAAGTCCTCAAAACCATGCTACAATGCACCATCAACAAAAATAATACCAACTGGCATCATATGTTGTTTTCCGCTTTATGGGCTTATCACACGATCGTCAAAACTGTCACTAGTCTTACACCGTTCCACCTCATCCATGGGATCGAAGCCACCCTCCCTATCGAGTGCAAAATCCCCACATTACACACTAACATAAATCTCTTACCTGAAACTGCTCCAATGGAACAATGTCTGCTGACCTTAGAATCACTTGATGAAGACCATCAATTTTCATTACAACACAACGAGGTAGCTAAAAAATGGTCCAAATCCACCTTCGACCGCCATGTCAACCTTTTCTCATTCAACGAAGGTGATATCGTGTTAGCCTATGATATCGCCCATGACACTCTCAACCATGGGAAATTTGAGTCATTATGGCACGACCCCTTCATCATCCAACATTGCCTCACTAAAGGTGCCTACATCTTGGCCTCTCTAGAAGGCTTACCTCTCAAGGAACCCATCAATGGGTTGTACTTGAAGAAGTTTTACGCCTAAGCATAGCCCCCCCTACCTTAGGATTCTCTTTGTACACATTTGTATAGTTTTTAGTCTTCTTTTCTACCACCACTCCTCATGTTTGATCTATCACCCATGTTATTGACATATGTATCATCCATCAGCCTACCACATTGCTTACGTTGACGGTGCCAGTCGTTGGACCCATAATCTCGCTTCTGCTACCTTGGGCCTCTATGCCCCCTCACATGTGCTACTCCATTCTAGTGACATATGCTTAGGTATGACCACCAACAACCAAGCCGAAGATGACATCGTCATTTGTCTCCTTGCCGAGGCCAGTCACTGCCACATTCGTCACCTTAGCATTCTAGTAGATTCCCAGCTCGTCGTCTTGTAGCTCAACAACGTGTATCATGTTCACAATCCTTTCCTCTTCCACAAATACCTGTAACTTAGACTCTTATCTCACAACTCCTAAATTGGTATCCCCAAGCTTCTGCAATATTCAAATCACTTCACATATCTCTCTCCAGATCAACAATAGTGTCGGTGCAAATGAGGTGGCATTGTGGGCCCACCATCCATATATAGGCCCTTTTTCTCAACTTCCACATTCTGGTACATGATCTTAGAGCCTCTATTTTTTGAATCATTCTCGGCCACGAGATCTTGATCCAACCATCTACACATTAATATTCCCCAGTTTATCATCTGCACTTATCCCCAGAGGAGCATTTTTCTCATGCCACGTTCAAGTACACATGCTTTCTTTCAATTTTATCAAATAATTGTTATATTTTCTTTATCATCAGATATTGTTCACGTCGGGTATTTGGTTTTTTTGCAGGTACTTGCTAAGATATCTTACAACAACTTCATGTATATGTTCGACACTGGCATGTAATTACTCCCTCTGTAAACAATTTCATATCCTAGTCACACCCTCTGACATTTTCCTTTACGGTCCCTACATCTGGCTTTGTAGTACCTTCACCTCTGCTACATTTTGGTATTGTAAACCGATAACACTCTTCCCCACATGAGTTGTCCCATTCATATTCCCCCATGGCAACTTTACACTCATGTTATGTTTACTCCCTAGGATTGGGAGTGCTGATAGTTTTTGCAATTCCGAGAATGAACCCCATACTTCTTCTTATCATATTGATAACCTTCCCAATGGACTCCCAGGTCATATCATCCTACACTTGGTTCTGTTGACTGCACCCCCACAGTTCCATTATCCCTCCATCTCATCCACAATCAGTTGGCCCATCTGCAGATTATCCTCCATCCATTTACCCAATACAGAAACCCACTCATGGCCCCCCCAACATCCACCCGTTCTCTTTCACAAACTTGATCCCTAAACATGCCAAGCCATATTTCATCGAGGCACCTGTTTCTGTATCTGTATACTCAACCCCAATTATTCTTTATTTCTTTGGTAATTGTATAAAGCCCTTGTTTCCAACATATACATAGCTTTTAGTCGTCATCCTCAATGGCCTTCTTTTACCTGGCAAAGCAACCCATGTCACCCTTGGTTGGGGCATTCACCCTTTTTCATATCGATATCATTAACAAACCCAGAGTATCCCAAATCCATGTACCAACGATCTCTAAGTTTTCCCACTTTCTTAGCCTCCGAAATAGTTTAACCCCATGTCTAGTTGCCCCTCTGACACTAGCTCCAGTTTTATGGTTGTTTCCAATCATCCTTCAACACCCCAACCAAGGGCAGTCTTGAGTCCTATAGCATCTTGAATTTTTCCATGTTACCCATCAGTACCTAATATCACCTATTACTCAGTGGATTTCAAGAATCCCTTTACTTCTTGACGTCACGTCTCCCTTCCTGTCAACATCAACACAGTTTCTAGAAGGGCAACAGTATCTTGAATCTCATTACCTTTTCAATGAGGAGTCTCAGATGACAGAGAGAGAGTCATCATCACTTTCTAATTCTGTTGACCCCCATAACATTCGAATTCAACAAACTCTCATGTTACGGTGGGTCTTACTATGTGACCATTGTAGCTTTTTATTCCAACCGAAGACCTCTAAATTTGATAGGCCATCAATGACTATGAGTCATAGACAATTCTTACCATCGTCCATCACTTGATTCAGAGCTAGTTCACCATTCATAACTATCATCTGTCGTTATCAACCGCCCCCGAGGGTGCTGCAGTTAACTACATCAACATACATCTTCAGTTACAGTCCCACTTTTTGGTTTCATGACACGAGCATGGGGCATGCCCGCCTCGTTTGTATACATATTTCATTTTTTCTTCCTAGAGAAAGGTTTGGTTCCCTCAGTTTCCCCTCTCCCTTTGATGGATCACTCTTTCATTTCCTCCCTTCACTCTTCCTTACAATCACACTCTCATCAAAAGAAACCTTGATGTATTTAAGCTATATGTATTCTCCTAACCTCACACCTCAGGGGGCATCTGTTATCATTGAAACATCGTCCGCAACATTGCACACAATGGTTGAAGAAAGACATCAATTCCAACAACAATTAGTACACCTACAACACCAAAATCCATCAAAAAGGCATAAAACTATATACTTGGTTAAAAAAGTAAAGTGTGCAAATTCACCAAAGGGAGCGTGCACACTATGCACAGGCTAACACAACCCCAAGTGTGCATTGTGCACAGAATGCATGACTTTTTATGAGAAAAGCCGCACACTTCTCATGAACGATGCATTTATGAATCTTGTCGGCCTCTCAACCACTTCCATTCTGAATCCCAATAGGATTTGACACTCAGATCTAAGAGAAATCTAGCTTGGAGGCTGGTCAAGGGCTAGGAAGTGCCCTAAAAGGCCCCTTGCTCACACTATGAACCAATTGTATCTTTCCATGACTGGACACTATAAATATGTGCCATGGGTGTGCTAGAAAAATAATAACTTCAAGGTATTGTTATGCTGTAAGAATTCCTCTTGGAGAATCCTCTTTTCTCTTTGAATCATTCAAGCACTATAGCAAGGGCCATTCCACTCACCTCTTGAGAGGATTGACATTGTATTTATTCACCATTTTCACTTTCCATTGTATGAAGAGAAGAGCTCTCTATTAGGGAACTCAAGAGCCCTCCCAAGGAGGAAGAGGGGATTCATAAGTCCTTGCCTTTCTCTACGGTGCTAGCCTATAAATAGATTGATAAATTGGTAGGTATATGATTGCCATTTTTTGTTTTTCATGGTTCTAGTTCTTGCAAGCTTCTCTAACATTTATTTCCTTTTGTTTTTATCTTTATTTCCTTGTTTCATGTGTATTTGGTTATCTAATCAAATCACAAGCCTCTGTCTTGTTTACCTAACTTAACTAGACAAGTAAGTGTTGTGTTTTTGCTCACCCATGTGGCAAAACCAACACAACAATGAGGAAGAGGTAGAGGATCTCCAGGTTGTTGAGAAGATTGAGGAAATCCCGCGTGCAACATTTGAAAGGAAAACAAGAGGTCCAAGGGCAGGAATGGAAGGTAGAACTCCAATCTAGGTCGGTTTTAGTGTGGAACCCATAACCCCATGTGCGACTAGTACACCAAAACAAACAAAACCATTTAGACAACCGAATTTTAGTGGAAGAAAGACAACAAGAAACACATCCAAACAAGGAGCAACAACTAGAGAAACTAGTTTAGGAAGTAACAGTCAAGTATCTACACCGCGCGAAGGTAGTAGTTCACCACAGTTCAAGATGGCAGCACATGATCCCATAATTGAGTTACCAGAATTTCGGGGAGAGGCATCAAAGGACCTTGAAAAGCATCTATTCATTTGTGAGAAGATCTGGGAAGCAAAGCCTATCACGGACGATGATAGAAAACTTGTGCAGTTAGATATCATGCTAAGAGACTGCACATTGGATTGGTACATGATCCTAGATGTAAATAGTCCACCAGGGGTAATAAGGACTATTGCAGATGTCAAGAAGCTACTGATAAATGAATTTCAAAGGCCCAATTCAAAAGATCAGTACATGAATGAAATGATTGAAATCAGGAAGAATCTAGGTGAGTTTGTTTGGGAGATTGATCAAAGGTTCAAACAATCAAAGGGTAAGTTGAAATATGTAATGACTGACATGCAACATAGGCACTTATTTCTGAACTCATTGTTACCATATTTGAAATACCCCTTAAGACAAAAAAAGTTCCAAACTTAGGCAGAGGCTCTGCAGACAACCTTACAACTGGAAGAGAACCAGTATCATAAGACAGATCCAACAATAGAGGAGATAAAGAGGATCTCAAGAACCTCACATTTCAACTTAACCAAAATAAGGGAAAAGAGAAAAGTTAAGTTGTTTGGTGTGATACATGTAGGACATAAGGACACCACAAGAATGAATGTCCAACTTTCACGCAGTAT
The DNA here is from genome assembly GCA_010110895.2 of Picea sitchensis. Taxonomy (NCBI): domain Eukaryota; kingdom Viridiplantae; phylum Streptophyta; class Pinopsida; order Pinales; family Pinaceae; genus Picea; species Picea sitchensis. Next base: position 19,084 of record SNQJ01S0096503.1, on the reverse strand, counting down.
ATGGAAACATGAGTACCAAACCCTTTTCCAACTGGAGGACCATGGTGCGAGATTTGTAAGACACATGTGAAAGATCCATATAATTTCCAGTGATGCAAAAGTATCATAAAGTACCCAAGAGTTCATATGCAATTTTTGCAAGTTAGTGGATCACGATGATAAAAATTGTAGGACAATGGAGCTGATGAGGGAAAGAACTTCAGATACTTATAGGGTGCAAGAAAAAATGATGACAGGGTAAGATGCACATCAGTTCAACCAGGTACCACCTCCATATAATAATGCACACCAATAGTATATCATTGCGCAACCACAATATAACAACGCACATCCATAGTATAACCCCATGTAGTATAATCAGGTACCTTAGTACAACACACCACGAGGAGATTGAGTTGGATACAGAGGTGGAGGACGAGGTAGAGGAGGATTTGGAAGAGGCATAGGGCCAGTAGTGTGCCACAAATTCCAATAGCTAGGACATTATGCAAGGGAATGTCCACTTCCATCAGCGACATGTATGTATTTTCGTGCAACAGACCATGACACAAAGGAATGTCCAACACTCTTGGGGAAGATCCAAGAAAAGAGGAATCAGAACAACCAGAATGTCTAGTGGATTTATGTAGAAGCCAAGGATGATGGAAGAAACATCAACATAGTCATGTGAGGAGGACCTAAGACATGAATGGATGCAATAAGACAAGATCTAGCACAACACTAATGGGTGAAGAAAAATACTGAAACACAGAAGTAGTTTGATGCACGGAAAGAAAATGAGACATTTAAGGAGGCCAAACAAGAGTTTCTCAAGAAAAATGTTGCCTCTACATCATCTCCACAACATACTCAAAATGTACCAATGTATGATATTCCTTCATCAATGGACCACACCAGTGAAGCACAACCTGTACAGGAAGTAAGTAACATAAGGAATTTTCTGCAATCCTGTGTCCAGTTATTAAAGGATCCATCATCTGTCAAAATATTACAAAATATTCTAGAAAGATGTAGCATAGAGGTAGAGGGGAAATTAGAGAAAAAAAATATGAATCACCTCCACTCAAGAAGAAGGAAAAGCAAAGAATTTAGACTCAATGCTAATATTGGGGATTTCAATATGGGAGATATTATATTGGACTTAGGCTCGGAAGTAAATGTTTTACCCAAAAAGACCTGGCAATGTATGGGAGAACCCACATTAGGCTATTCACCCATCCTGTTGAAATTAGATAATAAACACAAAGTTTTTCCAATTGGAAGGCTTAAGGGTGTGACAGTATATTTGGATGGAGTGCACACTAAGGTAGACTTTGAACTAATAGAGATAGTAGATGGCACAACACCATATCCAACATTTCTTGGATTGGATTGGGCATTTGATAACCAGGGCATAATAAACTTGAAGACAAGGAAAATGACATTTGAATTAGGTGAATACATAGTCATTTCACCATTAGATCCTTCAGAAGAAGAAAGTTTTGTAGAATTGACTTTCTTAGATATGGAGGAGATAAACCAGTTGTACAGAACCACCGTGCACAAAGAAGATTATGTTAACCCAACTGCAGATGGGGTACTTAGCTGGAGAAGCATCACATCATGTGCTTCTGACTCAGATACAGGTTTGGAGAATTGGAAGAAAAGATTACATGAAGTATCCACAAGAAGGTGCGCAAGAGTAGACCGCGTAGTAAGATGGGTTGGTATAGAGATAAGAGAACCTCTCAGTTTTCATGGGGTAAATGACTTGGAACAATTCCTGACAAAGTATGAAGAAGAAGTATTGGAAAATAAGAGAATATTATCCCTAGATATTGCACTCAAGGCAACACCTGCAAGATGGTGGGGTGTTCATAAAGAAACAATTCGAGACTAGTACCAATGTAAACGATTACTACACATCAGATTTGGCATGCAATAGGGGAGAAATAAAATACATGGGTATGATGGGAAAGAAACACCTGCAGAACACTTGGAGAAGTGCAGAACACAATGGAGGATGACAACACCAGAATAATGGCCTCATCACTTCATCCACACACTGGAAGGAATCCGAGAACTGGTTTGTAGACCAGGAGATGCACAGAGGCACTACAAAATGGACAAAATTACAAAAAAAATTTGTAGTAACCTTCTCATTTGAACATGAGAACCCCAAAATTGATTCAACACTAAATAAGATAAGAGGGGTGATATTTATTGATGAACCACAGGTTGGACTCATGACATAGTATCACCAACAAAATAGACAAATAGTCAAATACCTATTGTCATGCTATCATGTGGCAGAAGAAGCACCAGATGAAGATGACCCACGCAACATTCAAATTACAAAAATTGAAGGAGAAAGAGAGGTGGAAGGTCCATCTCTGGAGTCATAAGTATTTGTTGTGTTAGCACTGAGAGTCACTCATAGACTGCTGTAAGTGAAAACCCAATACCCATCATAATGTGAAAGGTAAAATGTTTATGAAAGGTGGAAAATGGATGGAAAACTCAGAATATAATGTCAATCATAGATAACTCCATACATTATGCACCAACAAATAAGGCCTTGTATAACTTCAGATCAAGTTTTAAGAGATAAATTGAGCAGGTGGAAGACTTGACAGGAAAAGTGTAATATGACTATCATCTACATCACGTAGCATTGACACACATATGAAGAAAACTCTTTGAAATAAGAACCTCTTAAAATCAAAGACAAAGACTCTGATGTTTTTGTAAACAATATCACAATAGATCTTATATTGCAATAAATATACAATCATCTAGATGTATCATTCAATAGACTATAATCAAAATAAGATAGAAACAAGATGAGAAGAAACAAGACTGATTTCCATTATACAAAACGTCTTAGGTATGGTCCATACAATAGGAGATACTCTCTATTACATAGACAATATTAAAATAGGAGTTATCTCTTTCACCATTCAAACCTCTCCTCAGTCTTACACTTCTCTTTTTATAGACTAAACTATCATTGAAAACTTTAAAATTTGAATTAAAACTTCCTCATAGGATCCCTGTGCCTAAGGAAAGCATGGAAACAGGTGTACAACATAAAAGAAACATAATGCTACTTTTCAGGATGATGTTGGCAATGTTTGCAACATCTTCTTAATGGATGATGATATATCCATTCAAGTGCATTTTATTTGGGAAGTTGGCCTCCTAGTGTTGGAAAAATACTGAGAGGGGGGGGTGAATCAGTGTTTTGAGCTTTTAACAATTTTTCACTTTTCTTTCACTGAAAAATCCTAGTCAACTTTATAGAGACCAGTTGTTGTATATTCTTATGAAAACATTAGTGCATCCAGAGATCATATTAT
>SNQJ01S0096503.1:4871-15736 GCA_010110895.2 Picea sitchensis | reverse complement strand
GGCTGAGATTGAATCGAGATTTCGCATATCGCGAAATCAGGATTTTCGTTGCATTGTTTTCTTTGCATGTTGAAACCCCGATCCCCGAAACTCCGATGGCTTATCGCCCTCGCTTCTTTTGTAGATCCGACGGCTGTCGAGTATCTTCTTCCAATCTGACGGTGCAGATCACTTCTTCTACATGCCAACAATTGTACTTAACATCTGCGCAGTTTCTCCCGATCCAGCAGCTGTCGGGATTTCCGAGTGAGATCCGACGGCTCTCGGTCTCTTTCCTGTGCTCCTTGCACGTAAAAGAGCGCTATGCCTCCGGAGATTATTCTTTTGGTTGTCTGTCATCCTGTAAGACAGGCCAACAATCCTTTGTACATTCTTCCTGTATACATGCCATCTTCATTGCTGTACTTTCCATCAATGACAAGTATATGCTACCTGTTAAATATTTCCAACACCTAGATCACAATTGACCTTCAGAAATATGGTTACGCATCCATCTTGACATATGGCAGCTCTATTTTTTCCCAAAATCTCCAAAAACTGGGTTCGCTTCACTGCGCTGCAAACTGTCCTGAAATAACCAGTTCATAGCACCAGGTGCTGCGAACTTTTCTGTAGTGGCCTGTTTGATTTTACCAAAGTATTTAACATCCCAAAACTATATTAGGTGTCCAAAAATGTTGTAGAAACCTCATAATCTTGATACATGACTACAGGAAAGCATCAAAACTGCTAATCATGGTTTACAAAACATAGCCATCACTAAAACATGTCGTAAAATGCATGAAATAGGAAATTTGACCAAAATTGATGCTGGTTATGGAGGCTCAATATCTTCATTTTTTAATTTTGGAGCTTCTCCTGTTAGCAACCATGGCCAACATGTCAAGGTTTCTTTTGTTCAATTCTTCTTTGAATGGCTACAACTCTACCTTCAATTTTCTGATTTGAGCTTGATGGGATTTGTACTGTCTATAGATATTCCTAAGCTGTCTGTGAAGGGGCGAGAATATTTTAGCTAAGAAACTAGCCTTTTCAATGGTCTCATGGTACATGCCCATCATTCCCTTAAGCTTCTTCCTAGAATCCAAGTCTTCCTGCTTCAATTTATTAGCTTCAGCTCTTACTTCCTTGAGATGCCTCTTGAGCCTCTTAATGGTGGGATTGCTTTCATGTTGAGGAAAAGTGATATAAAAAAATTCAATAGGTTGCTAAGAAGATTTCAATTTTCCTTTTTGCTAGGATGAGGTCTCTGCTATATCATCCTTCACAGGGACATTTTTCTTGGATGTTGCTCTAGTAAAAGGCCTCCTAGGCTTAACTTTGTCTGCAACAATGGGTGAGGGGAAAACAAGCTTTCTTCCTCTCAGGCTTGTGAGTTTTCTTGAAGGAACCTCCATAGGATTAGGATCTTCCATAGATGAAGCTTCTCTATATGAAGGTTGTGAAGGTCCTCCTGCTTCTGCTTCATTTGTGGCTCTGTCGGATTTATTAGTCATAGTACCCCTTTTCTTCTTGCTAACCTATGAATACACAATCCTCTCAACAAGAATAGGACTTTGTATCTTGGACTATGGAGTGGGGGAAACATTTAATTGAAATTGTGATGGAGTGAGGAATGTTTCCCAATCAATGTTTGTCTTCCTATACTCTTCCATCACTAACATCTTAATGAGGCCAGAGAAAAAGACACTGGTGTCTACTTGCTTTGACTTGGCTTGAACTCTGTCAAACATCTTACCAATGCTTCTAAAAAGATAAAAAGGAAGGTTCATGGTTTCCTTCCCTGTGAAGTGTAACATCAACATGATGTGGTATTGGTACACAATTTTAAACCTCCCCTCACATGTGAAATATCTCTGGATAAACTTCAACATATTATCAAAACCTCTAATCATGTGGTTTCTAGGAACTCCTTTGGACAAGTTGTCCTCCTGATACTCTGGCTTAAGAAAATATAGGAAAACATAAAATACAGGAAACTAGGGTTTTGATGATAGAACTGTTTTCAAAAGACTGTCATTGTACAAAGATTTATGCATCTTACTCTATACACATTGAGGTATGAGACAATACACTCTTCAAAAAAGGAGGGATAAGGAATAACAATTGAGAGTTATTACAAAAGGGAGACTAAAGAGAAATCTCTGCTAAAAGAAGTCTTTCATCAGCATAAATATTGGTTAATAGTATTAATAATGTGTGAAACTTTAAACCTGCTTCAATAAGATGATCAACCATACAATTTAAGTTTGATAGGGGTAAACGATCACTCTTTTAAGGATGAAATTTTAAGGATGAAAAAAATGAGGGTTTCAATAGTGCTGGAACAAAGGGTTCACAATGCCAGAGAAACCAATTCAGAACGTTGGTGGAAATTTCAATGGAACATGTGAATTCTTAGTAGTGGGAAATATGGATGAGGTCAAAAAAGGCAACCAAGATTGGAGGGAAAAATTCAAAACACTATGGAGGTGAATTTGAAAGCTGGTAGAAAAAGAGTTGGACAACTCGCAACATCGATAGATAAACCAACAAAAAACCTTCTCTCAACCTTTAAACAACATGGAAACCCTCAAGGAGTACCTGGTAGACTTTGGATTGAATTTAATGTCTGTGAATTTGAACATATATGTTTGCAATATATATAGGCTCCAACGCTCATCTTCAGTCAGTCTGTAGCACCAGTTCGCAATGCTTGTCTATAGCGCCAGTTCACAACACCAAATTCAAACACAGATTGCACACTTCAAGGAGATTGTTAGAAGATCTGATGACATAATCCTTGAAAAGTGGTTAAATGTAGGCTCTGAAAACAATGAAATTCTCTTTGACATGATTCTTTAATGGCAATGATGAAAAATGAATGCATGAGGTACTTATGAGTACGTTGCGAACTCTCCTAGTGTGTTGGCATCACATACACCCGAATTTGACTTAACACTTAAATGGATGGATGGTGACAAAGGGAACCTTGTGTACAACTTGGAGGTATGACATGTCAAGGTAATGATGTAAGAATCAAAGGTGTGACTCATAGGTATTTATTTACCTTGTCATGATGACTTGGCACATGACCCAAAAACTCTAGATCAAGAATAGACATAGCTTCACTTATTTAAAACAAAACCAAAGTTTATGACCGGAACCTAAAGACTCAAAACCTATGACCTATAAACTTCATGACTCAAAAAAAAAACCAAAATGATTCTTTTTGACCCCTACAATTCTATGTGCTAACATATGGCTCCACAGAGGATGGCATGCTCCTTGTGAGCTACCAAGAACATGCATTTCCAGTGCCTTATCAATTGGGCTAGGAGTTATTATTGAAATAAAAATAAAACTAACTAAATACTAATATTTAGAATGAAAAGAAGCCACTCATGGATTTTAGGAAAACTATTTCTTTAGAAAATGCCCATTGATTGGGCCACTAGAAAATTCAGTATCTTCCAAGCTTGGCAATTTAAAAGTGTTATTTTGCAAAACTTCAGAAATCTTGAAAGGACCAATCCACAAAGTTTCAAATTTACCATGTTTACCCTTATCTTGCCTTTGTGCATCCCGTTTGAGCACCAGGTCTCCCTGCTAGAAATATTCCTTCTTTACCTTCTTGTCAAAAGCTTCTTTGATTTTCAGCTGATGGCTTTGTGCTTTATCAAGAAATTGTTCCCTGGTTTGCTGTACTTCCACAAGCTGGTGCATCCTACTGATCATGTCATATGGTTCCCCTTCTTGATCTTGAAGAAACTTTGCTACAGGTAAATCTAATTGAGTAGGAAAGACAACTTCATTTCCATAGACCAACTAAAATGGAGTAATGCCAATTGATCTCTTGGTAGTTACTCTATCTTCCCATAGAGAAAACTTCAGCTTTGAATCCCATGACTTTTTGTTATCCTCCAACAACTTTCTGATGATATTTACTAGGATTTTGTTGGAGGATTATACTAAGCCATTACCTTGAGGGTAGTATGGAGTAGAGTGAACAAGATGAATCACAAACTTTTCACAAAACTTAACCAGAGGCTCAACTTTAAAAGCTGCAACATTATCAGTAACAATCTTGTTAGGACAACCAAACCTTGACAAAATGTATTCTAGGAAGCCAATGACTACTTTATGTGTTGCATTTCTTGTGCGAATAAATTCTATATGCTTGGTGAAATAATCAGTAGAAGTCAGAATCCAACGATGCTGACCACTTGAAGCTAGATTGATTTCTCCAATGAAGTCTAATCCCCACTACTAGAAATGACCAGATACCACTATGGGCTTTAGAGGAAACAATTTTAGTTGCTGATTTCCTAAGAATTTCAGACATTTATCACAGGTTCTGATCTTTTCACACACATCTGTGAATAAGGTAGGCTAGAAGTACCCAACTCTAAGTATTATGTGTGTTGTAGTCCTCCAAAAATGATGACCTCTGTTGGGGCTCAGAAATGTCCTATTTTCATCCACCTTTCCCTTCATTATCATTCACATTTCATCGCCCCATTAACATTTCATGATATCATTTCCATAAATATACTTGGGTTTCACCTTATTGTTCTCCACTTTATTCATTTTAGTATTTAAAAGGAATTTGTGATTAAATGTTAGAAAATTGACATGTTTTCATATATATCTCAAATATGTGTGAGCTTNTGACATGTTTTCATATATATCTCAAATATGTGTGAGCTTTGTAATGTGTAGGAATATGTGAAGGATTAATTCAAAGGACTTTTCTAATACTTCCTCCACCATTTCAATATTTGAGGAGATAATTCAAGCCCATTCCAATGAGAAGATCATGGATATTTGGTTGGAATATCTTATCCAAGATATATGAGAGATATGTGTGAGGATTTGATGGGATTATATTTTGTAATAATGGGAAAATAGTTGAGAGAATAGTGGATCTGTAATAATGAGATGGTTATCTTATCTTCAAGGATCTCATGTATAAAAGAGAGTGCTCTCTCTTCATGAGAATTCACGTAGAATAGGAATTAGAGGATTCAATTAATTAGAGTTATTTTGTAGTCATCAGGATTCAAAAGAGAAAGGGATTCTTAGATTTGATTCATGGTTTTGGTTTTCATGCTTTCATTATTCTGTTATGAAGATTGATTTGATTATTGAATGTAAGATTGCTTCATTGGTGAGAGCTCTCATATGTTGTTATTCCATTCAACTCTTCACTTGTTGTATCTTCTTTTCCTTCATGTAGTTCTCCATTTCTAGATTAATTTAATTTACACAATTTCCCATTACTAGATTAATTCAATTCAGTCGTGTGTTATATTAATGATTCTAATTCAGTCGTGTGTTAGATTAATGATTCTATTTCAGTCGTGTGTTAGATTAATGATTCAATTTTATTTGTATCTTAAACATTAGATTAGATTAGTCTCGCTTCAATCTTGCATATACTTTGTGTGTGCTTCGTCAGTTTATGAACCCTGGGTTGAAAACTTAGATAGTTGGGAAAGTACTACAACTCAATTAATACAACATTAGTTCGGCCCAATATAGTGACTTTCGTTCCCTTGTCACGATTGTTGTTCCTTTTGTTGTTCATTTGAATGGAACGATTGTTGTCCCTTTTGTTACGATTTATGTCCCTTTGTAGGGATTGCATATCTGGAGGACGGGTATTGAAAATGGAAGGTAAGAACCTACGTAGGAGACAAGTAAAACGCTTGTGCCAACACCTACCTTTGGATGACGCATAGAGGTTATATTTTAGGACATCTTTAGAGCCCAACATTTTGGCGTCGTTGTTGGGGAAGCACGATGGATTGAGGTATTAGTTTCTTTTTCATTTTAATTCATGCAAGTGTGATCTAAACGTGTTGGTAAGGGGTCATAGAATCTTGTGACATGAGAGTCCTCATGTTCTCCCTACCAACTAGGTAGAAGTAATTTCAATTTTTTCAAGATTAGTTTCAATTTCTGCAAGATTGGTTTCAATTTCTGCAAGATTGGTTTCAATTTCTGCAAGTGTGATCTAGATATGTTGGTTAGGGGACATAGAAGCTTGTGAGAGGAGACTCCTCATGTTCTCTCTACAAACTAGGTAGAAGTAATTTCAATTTCTGCAAGTGTGATCTAGATATGTTGGTAAGGGGACATAGAAGCTCGTGAGAGGAGACTCCACATGTTCTCCCTACCAACTAGGTAGAAGTAATTTCAATTTCTACAAATTTCAATTCACGCAAAAGTAGTTTTAATTTTTATGATCTACATGTGTTGAGGGTCATAGAAGCTCGTGAGAGGAGACTCCTCACTGTACTTGCCAATTATCAGGAAGGTTTTAATTTCCGCAACTGTGAAGAGTATTTTTTTTTTCTATTTCAGTAAGAGTGATTTTATTCAAATTTTTTTCATTTAGATTTCAGTTTTGGGTGCTGTAAGAATCCTTTTTTTTTAACATGATTTAACAATGAATTTAAGCTTGGAACATCTTACGCAGATCGTAGCAAAAATAGGGGTCTCCTCTTCTCTGGAAGAGGAGATCTTGACAGCAGTCGAAAGCTTATTCACTCCTCCCGAGGTGAACGGAGAATCAACATACGAAGAACCTTGCATGTTTAATGAAGAATCATCAGGTGCGCAAGAGGGTGAGGAGGACAGGGAGGAGCTGCAACATGATTTGAGTAAGACAAATTACACCTACGAAATCCTGATCGAATGTCGGTTTCAAGCAAGTACTAGGTTAGATTCATTTAGTTTTTCTTTTTCTTTTTTTAATTTACAGTTTCAACCGCTAATTTCACACATTCATACATATTCCCGACTGTCAATTGCTAAATTGAAAGATAAAAAAAAATTGTTACTGTTGTGTGCATGGCTACATTGGTTGTTTGATTACACACAACTAATTTCTCATTTCTAATTAGTGTAGTGTAGGTGGGGTTTTATTTTCAAGTTTTTTTTGCTAGAATAAGTATGTTCTCCTCCACGCTTCGTGCGATCGCGAGGATCAGAAAGTAGGGTGACTATGAAGTTTCAGGAATGATAAATTGTTGACAATGAAAAATGCCCAATCCAATTGTTCGTCTTCAATTTCAAATTATATATCTCCATTTGCTAAACAAATTTATTTCTTTAATTGTTTAAATTTCTCTTTTAAATCTAGGAATAATACAAAATTAAAAAAAAATTAAAAAAATGTTGTTGTCTTAAAGTAGTTTTCTAATTTCATTTATTTTAATTTTTTAATTTAGAATGCAACTAAAAACAAAATCTTTAAAATAAAATAAAAATAAATAAAAATAAAAAATAAAAAAAATGCAGAAATTGAACTGAAGATATCTCACAAACTGGGATCTGGGTTCTTATGATTTTTGGACAGGAAGTGCATTACATTATGATAAAAAAAACCCAGTAAATTGCAGGTCAACATAGTACACAATTTTTGAGAAAATCAATATAGTCACCTTCAACCATTTTTTCAGTTTTCTCAAAAACCGTGATGTGGGTATTGCTGATTTTCGGCGTGTAGAAGCATTCAAAACATAGGAACCTGCCTGCAAACTTTCAGCTCAATCCAGTTCTTCGTTTGAGAGAAAATATCATTTGATGTTCACTATTACACCTTGCAAATACACTCCTGTAGCAACCTGCAAAAAATACAATAATAAAAATATTTTGAAAGAAATTCATATCAAAATAATATGTTATTGTAACGATGGCTAAGATATCTGATTTGTTGGGCGGAGGTCATGGGATCTGTGCCACTGTTTTAGCCACTTTCTTCTTCCATAATCTGGCAAATTAAATTCCCATTACATGCCATAATAAACTAGCATGGTCTAGTGGTAATGCGTTGGAGTTGTTGCTATAAATTTGTGATTTCAAATCTTGCACCCACCATTTTTGGGATTAACCCATTTTTTGGGCAAATCCATAACCCACATCAATGCATATCTTCCACCTTAGCACCATCTGCTACAATTTTAAAATAACAATAAATAATAAATATAACAAATTAAAAAATAAATAAAACTTTAAAACAAAATCTTTCTAGTTTACTTAATTTTTTTTTATTTTTCTAGTTTATTTAGGAATAATCACATTTATAAAAAGAAATAAATAAACTCAAATCAAACATTCTAAAAATAAAAAAATTGCAAATGGATTTTCACATTTCCTGAAAACATCATTAGAATCATGTTTTTATCTTGTTATACTAAAATTATTGTGAAGTCACTTCACCAGGTATTCACAAATAGGATTGTCAAAAATGCGCTATCACCAACCCGTAAAAAAACATTTCATTTTTTCATTTGGTTGATAGCATTAGTATTAATTTATGCACTTTATGTTTTCGATATTCTCACACTATTTCCTGCAGATTAGTGCTAACATTTTTCAGGTTCAAATACAATCGAATTTCTTGCAGAGGTGATTTTCAAATATCACAAAACTTTTGAAAAGAAAGACATACTTTTTTGACTGCTTGAAGGAGTTGTTACTCATCATAAACATCATGACATTTGTTGTTACACATAAACCTTTTCATAAACCCATTTGCGTCATGAATTTCTTCCTCCATTTCTCCTTCAAAGCAGACTATTCATCCCTGTGTTGAAGCCCATCTTCCATTGAATTATCCTTCATGACTTCGCACATGCCTATCTTTATGAGTCGCATACATCTCTTTATCTTTTTCAGTTCAGTTTTCCTTGTCAATAAAACTATCCAGCTCCCTTTCCATGACTACATTTCCTTGCCATGCACACTGTTACTACTGAGATATTTTCATTTATAGTCCTACGACTCTTTTTATCAAAACTCGTGTTGACTGATGTGGGATTTCTTAAGGCCCACCTTTAAACAAGTATTTCCCCATCGACCTCAACACCTTATCTGGGATATAGACTAGAGTCCATTTTGAGTACCTGGAGGCTTGCATGCCTTAATGGAAAGTTCTCTTGCTGACAATCATGGGAATACATCAATGTCCCTTGATCGCCAAATATTACAAGTGGCTCGACATTATCTCATTCATTCGCACTTCGCAAGATGTACTCGGGTACCTTGGCACTCATTGACATCAATGGTGGGTTGCCTCGCATTGGTTACCGACATTCATCATTGGTCGGTAATCCAATGACTTCTTTTCATGCTCGACATCGACACATTCATTCGCATGATTAGAATTGTACCATCAATTTTAGCAGTGGGTGAAGACTATACACTTTTCCTAACTCTATCCGCAGTTACAGCAGCATGACTTCATCTATACGAGAGTACCACGATTCCACTTTCATACTTTCTCTTTTCCATGATTCATTCAACAGTAGTTCAGATTTCTTGCGTTTCACCTTATTGTTCTCCACTTTATTCATTTTAGTATTAAAAGGGAATTTGTGATTAAATGTTAGAAAATTGACATGTTTTCATATATATATCTCAAATATGTGTGAGATTTGTAATGTGTAGGAATATCTGAAGGATTAATTCAAAAGGACTTCTCGAATACTTCCTCCACCATTTCAATATTTGAGGAGATAATTCAAGCCCATTCCAAGGAGAAGATCATGGATATTTGGTTGGAATATCTTATCCAATATATATGAGAGATATGTGTGAGGATTTGAAGGGATTATATTTTGTAATAATGGGAAAATAGTTGAGAGAATAGTGGATCTGTAATAATAAGATGGTTATCTTATCTTCAAGGCTCTCGTGTATAAAAGAGAGTGCTCTCTCTTCATGAGGATTCAAGTAGAATAGGAATTAGAGGATTCAATTAATTAGAGTTATTTTGTAGTCATTAGGATTCGAAAGAGAAAGGGATTCTTATCTTTGATTCATGGTTTTGGTTTTCATGCTTTCACTATTCTGTTATGAAGATTGATTTGATTATTGAATGTAAGATTGCTTCATTGGTGAGAGCTCTCATATGTTGTTATGCCATTCAACTCTTCACTTGTTGTATCTTCTTTTCCTTCATGTAGTTCTCCATTTCTATATTAATTTCATTTACGCAATTTCCCATTCCTAGATTAATTTCATTTACGCAACTAGATTAATTCAATTCAGTCATGTGTTAGATTAATGATTCTAATTCAGTCGTGTGTTAGATTAATGATTCAATTTCATTTGTAGCTTAAACATTAGACTAGATTAGTCTCGCTTCAATCTTGCATATACTTTGTGTGTGCTTCGTCAGTTTAATAACCCCAGGTTGACAAATTAGATAGTTGGGCAAGTAATACAACTCAATTAATACAACATTAGTTCAGCCCAATATAAAGACTTCCATTCCCTTGTCACGATTGTTATTCCTTTTGTTGTTCATTTGAACAAAATGATTGTTGTCCCTTTGCAGGGGTTGCATCTCTGGAGGACGGGTATTGAAAATGGAAGGTAAGAACCTATGTAGGAGACAAGTAAAATGCTTGTGCCAACGCCTACCTTTGGATGATGCATAGAGGTTATATTTTAAGACATCTTTAGAGCCCAACAACATCCACATAGGCTATCATGAGAATCAATCATGGTTTTTGTTTCCTCTTCTGGATCCAAGCATCTTAAAAGAACCCCTACAGGATCTTTCCAATATAGAACATGATCAACAATGCAATACCTAACTACTTTAAGCTTTAAATCCCTCACCTTAGTCTTCTCAAGTCCAGTAGGAGGATGCAATGTTTGCAAGAAATGGATGAGGTCCTTGTACCAACTACACTCTGTCAAATTTGGGCTGATATGTGAGCTGCTGATAGGAATATCCATTTGTTGATATACATAATCTGCATTCATGAAATTTACCCCAAGTTATTTACAATTTGATTCAACTAACAATCTAGCTAAACCTTGACCTTTCACTAGCTTGGTAGGTTTCATCTCAAGATCATGTTGGA
>SNQJ01S0096502.1:32802-45497 GCA_010110895.2 Picea sitchensis | reverse complement strand
TATATATCTGTGTATGTGTGTGTGTGTGTGTGTATGTATGTTTTATTTTATTTTTTTGAAAATTTACCACGTATGTCTGAAGACAAGTAACTGAAAATACCATATCCTGTGGAAGTGTTGGATTGTTTCGTAGATAATTCCATAGGTGAAAACTTTATTCGGTGAGAATATTTAAAAGTCATTTAGATTTTATTGATAGGGCCACCATATTCCTAAAGGTGTTAAGTTGCATCTGCATGAGGTGTTTTATACAAAACAAGGTTTATTTATACCAACTAAAATCATTGATGGTGAGTATACATGTGTATCTTTTAATATATATTTTTTATTCATATTAGAAAAAAATATTTATGTATATAATGCTATCTTCATTTTTATTGTAAGCATTGTTGATTTTTTCTTTGTACTGTGATCTCTATTAAAGGGTGGGGCATGAGCACTTGAAAGGGAGAATATTTTTGTCATTGTTTTATTGCTATGAATGGTGATAAACACACCACTTTTGAAATTTTTGTAACAAAAGGTCATGATGAAGTTGTGGTTGCTAGATTATCCGCCTCTACATAATACAGAACACACAATATTTTTATCCTTTTTTTTAAGTTTAATTTTAATGTAATTACTAAGAATCCATATTTTTTCATGTTATATTATTATGAGGCTTGTTACGTTTCTTTTCAATTTTCATTCTGCATTTTTTTCTAAAAGGTTTATTTACCATATACTATATATGCATAGTAATTGATTTTACTCTTAATTATTCCGTGCAAAAATATACTAGGACTCAAGAGAATCAATTTTGTTTTGGATGGAAAACTAAAACCCTAGTTGCAATAAGAAAAAAACAAAAGGTTCTTACTAAAGGTTAGTTATTATGTAGTATTTATATTATATCTATAGAAATAGAATTATTTTTTCACTTTTTCTTTTCAATTCAAATATCTTATGTCTAACTAGTGCAGGTCATTTGAGCATCCTGTCATGATTGCATGTTTTTTATAAATCTAATCATATTCAGTATAGACCCTATTCCATTTCCACATAAATAATGAAATTCACTTCCATCATAAGTTGTTGAAGAAGCCTTTTGAATACTTACTGAAGAGGATTCTATACAAGAAAAGAAACTACAAATGAAGCAACAATTATTTGTACAATGATAAAAGTCACAACAATAATCTAGAATTGTTGAAACTGATTGTTGTATTAATCATGATGCATCTAGAAGTAATGATGTTCATGTCGAGTGTAATGATACAGAAATACCTTATCAACCCTATTGTCACTCATATATGAAGTGTGTTAGGGAAAATGTTCCAAACTTTGCAAATTTTCCCTAACACACTTCATATATGATTGACAATAAAGTTGATAAGGTATTTCCATATCACTACACTGAGCATGAACATCATTACTACTAGATGCATCATGATTACTCCAACAATCGTTTTTAGCAATTTTAGATTATTATTGTGACTTTCATCATTGTGTAAATAATTGTTACTTCATTTGTAGTTGATTTTATTTTCTAGCATCCTCTTCAGTAAGTATTCAAAAGGGTTATTCCACAACTTCTGCTAGAAGTGACTTTCATTATTTATGTGGAAATGGACTATGGTCTATACTGAAAGTGATTAAATTTATAAAATAAAAAATCTGCAATCATGACAGGATGCTCAAATGGCATGCACTAATTAGACATAAGACCTTTGAATTGGAAAGAAAAAGTGAAAAAAACAACTATCTCTATAGATATAATATAAATACTACATAATAACTAATCTTTAGTAGGAACCTTTTATTTTTTTCTCTTTGCAATTGGGGTTTTACTTTTCCATCCAAAAAAAATTGATGCTCTTGAGTCCTAGTAGATTTTTGCACGAAATAATTAAGGGTAAAATTGATTACTATGCATATATAGTATATGATAACTAAATCTTATATCCTGCTTAGAAACAAAATGCACAATAAAAATTGAAAAGAAATGTAACAATCCTCATAATAATATAACATGGAAAAATAGGGATTCTTAGCAATTACATTAATTAAACTTAAAAAAAAAAATGGATAAAAGTCAACCATTTTAGATTATACACTGAAAACAACATCATTCTAGATACCCGAAACAACAAATTATCTATATATTTTTCCATTAATCAACTCTTTCCCACATGTACCTTCCATCCTAGTAGGTAACAACTAATATTTGGAACATTTCATAAAAATCCTCATTAAAATCTTAGAAAAGAATCAACCCTAGAATCATTGAAACAATTGAAACTTATATATAAAAAAATACATGTTCTAGAAAATCATTGTCTTTTTACTCACATAAAGAATTTGATAATGTTAAAGGTACTTGTAGTGTTGGAAATGATATGAGTAGAATGATGTGAAACAACTTTCAATTAGTTGTAAGTAGATTTATAAAGCTTTCACTCATTAAACTAAAACTTAGCTTAAATGAACCTCCTTCAACATTAGCCATGTAATCCTTAAATATTCCATTGCATGTAGTTATTTTGGTTAGTTTGTAGTGTTTGAACATATGAACTATTACACTAGTCATCCTTTTCTCACAATCAATTCAGGAAAAAAATGTCAAAATAACACATAGAAATTTAAAAGAAGTTTTATATTAACTATTATTATGAATGGATGGGAATTCAAAATTCAAATTTCAATGGGATGTTGTAAATTTCAAACATGGGTAGGAGTTCTAAATTTCACTATGGGTAGGATGTTCAAATTTTAAAGATGGGCAGTAATTCTAAATTTGATTGTTGATAGGGTTGTTTCAAATTTCAAGCATTGCCAAGAATTGTAAATTTGTCATTTGATGGGATTTTCACATTTCAAACATGGGAAATAATTTTCAACTTCAAAATGTTATCAATGTATTATAATAATAATTTCTCATATTTGTATTTGTGGTAGGTCAATGAATTTTGCATAAACATATGCATCAATACAAATATATTTTCAAGTATAAATATGCATTTCATTGTATTTACTAATACAAGTGTTTTTTTGTTTAATTGCAGATTATCAATAATGTATCTTGAATTTATGGATGTAGAAGATGTAGACTTATTTTGGAGAAATTAAAAGGTCATAGAAGATAAACTCTGCTCAGGTAGAAAAGAGATCATTGTAAATATATCAGATCTTATTGCTTTGTTTTCAATGTTAAAAATGTTTTAAATGGAGAGGTTCCATTGTCTTGTTCGGATGAAATAAAGATATTGGTAGACACTCATTGTGGAATGTACTTTATTTATTGGCCTAAGATGAAAATGTGTAAACATAGTGAATTATCAGTACCTCAAACAAATTATCGCTTGATAGGTGACTTAATGTCTAGCGATTCAAAGGACGATAGTGTGTTAGAGGATTATACAACTTAAGGGGATGATTTTGGTCAAAGTGTGAAAATGATGGGGAGAAATATGATTCTATGAATATTGGTCCAAAAGAAAGGAAGGATTTCATTATCACACCATGTCATATTAAAACATATAAAATTTCAAATAAAAATAAGTGCTTAGCCTTGGGTTTTATCTCAAATGTGCTTGAGGACCACATTATTCAGGGAGAGATGTTGGGATAACATAATTTAAGTGTAATGGTAGAAATAATTTTATCACCTTGTAATAGGCTCTCCCTCTTAGTGAAACCCTACAAGATAATATATTGGACAACAAATAAAATGTTAGACCAAAATATATAAACTTTAGTTCAAGTTTGTAATACCCCTTGGACGAACCCCAAATTGTAAATGTGCATATAGGATGGTGAGCCATGATATTTTGGGATACAATGCCTTTGTATATATGTTTTGAGGCTAGAGTGTTTGTGTGGTTATTAGGATAGAGATACTGGATGCTAAAATGCCAACGAGCCTACCTCTGTAATATGTAAGCACACTCAGATTATTAATAAAAATACATCATTGTTATAGACCAACCAGACCAAAGAGTATGGGAGGATAAAACTCCACTAAAATGAAAGGGGGTCTAAGGGTATAGGAATAGGTGCTAGGCCAAGGGGGATTAAACGAAGGAAATATTATAATATATTTCCTAAAGTCTAGTTGATGGCATATATTTATATCTATCTTAAGTTCCAAAGTGTGAGGAACATATCACCATGTGGGGCCCATGTAGTTCCTAACATGACAATTGTCAAGTTGGGAACATACATAAAGAAAAAGGAAGAACTTTGTGCATTTTCCATCATTCTAATCATTCTTCTCTTCATTCTCATTGTTCCTCTGGCAATATGTACTCTCCCTGCCATCACCATTGTACCTTTACTTGGAAGCATTTGGGATTTATTGGTATCGAGTCAACCTGGATAGCTTGATATGAAGAAGCAAGTTATCAAAGATGTGTGCATGCTAAATAAGTGGGTTGTTAGGCCCGTGGGTATTCTCTCCAGGTGAGATAACTATTGGGAATTGGTTCCTTGTGTGTTGACAGTAGCTACAAAGCTTTGAGACCTTCTTTTCGGCTTGTTGTTGAAGCCCCAAAAGGGAAGTGGGGAAGTCAAAGGACTGTTGAGAAGAGAAGGGGAACAGTTCATGGGGTGGGACATGTTGTGGGAAATGAGAGGTTGCAGGCTAGTTGCAATAGTTGGCACCTTGACCTAAATTCTTTTGTGTTGGTTAGACCCTAGTCTGGTTTAGGACGCCTTCCCTGGTGGAGTTTCTATCCCCAACTCAAGGGTGACATTCCGCTGAGAGTTTATGAGAAGTAGAGTCTATGGATGGGAGGAACGTCTGAGGTATGCACACAATTGGTGACTTACTCAAAAGATAAGTGTCTCCTTTGTGTTGTTTCACATGTTGTGTTATTATTTATGATATTTTTGTTATGGGTTTTCTGTTATAATTATTTTTATGAGGATGTAGAGACTTGGATATTGGGCATGAAGAAGTATTTTCAATTACATAATTACTCCTCATAGGCAAAAGGAATAATTTCCATATATCATCTCAAGGGAAAATCATCAATGTGGTGGGACCAATTTGTGCAAGTGCAACACATTGATGAGAAGAAGGTTACTTGGAAGGAGTTCCAAAGGTATTTTCAAAAGAAGTACTTGACCAAGTGTTATTATGATAGGAAGATGAAGGAGTTATTTGAACTCAATATTGAGAGTATAGCCATGGATGGGTGTGAAAGGAGATTATTAGAGATGTTGAAATATGTTGGCTTCGTCAAGGATGAACATGTTAAGATTCAAAAGTACTTGAGTAGGATGCCATCAATTTTAGTGATAATATATAGTATGATTATACCAAGACATTGGAGGAAACCATAAGGAGAGCTCAATCCCTCTATGATCGGCATAGAGGAAGACCAAATTTTCAAAAGGCTTGGGAAGAGAAGAAGAAGGAAAGATGGAGGAGAGGAAGAAGGGGACCAAGCCATCATTCTTTAGAAATAATTCTCAAGGACAACCAACTTCCAATGAGCCCAGAATGACAGAAACAATGGGGAAAATACCAAGGAAGAAGCCTATTAAATTTTGGGTTTGTGAAGGAGAGAATATGTACAAATATTTCCCTCACATAGGTGAAAAAGTGAGGATTTTCCTCACAGAGGTGAAAAAGTGAGGATTGTTCACAATGTACAGCAAGATGATATAGTGGAGAGCATGGGCCAAAATGTGTCGAGGATCTACACAACCTTGGATAACAAGCAAGATGAGTTTCAGTCTCATATTATTTAAGTGAAAGGTAAGACCAATGACCAACCCATTGTTATTTTAATTTATTCAGGAGCTATTCATAGTTATATAGATCCTAAGATGGTTGAAATATTTCATTTTCCAAGAAGCAAGCTTGGGAAACCTTGGTTGGTGAAACTAGATACAAGAGCTAAAATAATAATTAATGAGTTAGTTAAGGATTGTCTAATGGACATGAATGGATTGAGGATGAAGGAAGATTTGAATATCATACCTTTGGGTTCATATAATTTCATGATCGGTATGGATTGATTAGAAAAGCATCATTTTGTCCTATATTGTTACAACAAGGAATTTACTTTCTTGGATGAGGAAGAGAAATTGAGAGAAATATAGGGTATTCGAAGGGTGGTAACTACCAGAGAAGTTCCATCCTTGCAGCTGAAGAAAATATTCAAGAAAGGATGCAAAATATTTGCAGCACATATGGAAGAGACACCTAAGGATAAAGTGGCAAGAATTGAAGACAACGTATTCTTGAAAGAGTTTGAGGATGTAATTGGAGAAATACTAGGTTTTCCACCCAAGATAGATTTATTTCTCTATGAATTTTATGTCTGGAGCAGCCCGAGTGTCCAAGCCTCCTTATAGGATGAGTACACCAGAGTTGAAGGTTTTTCAAGTGTATATTGAGGAGTTTTTGAAGAAGGGTATATACTCCCAAGTGTGTCTCCTTGGGGTGCCCCAATATTATTTGTGAAAAAGAAGGATGATACCTTGAGATTATGCATTGAATTTAGACAGATGAATACATTGACTATGAATAACAAGTATAATTTTCCAAGGATCAATGATATTTTTTATTAGTTGAGAGATGCAAAAATATTCTCCAAGATTGACCTCAGATCAGGCTATCATCAGGTGAGAATTAAAAAAGAATGTATCAGCTAGAAAACCTTCAGAACGAGGTATGGCCATAAAATTTTTACAGTGGTTCCATTTGGGTTGTCAAATGGACCAGTTGTCTTTATGTGTTTGATGAATGGTAATTTCATAAATTACTTTGATAAGTTTTTCATTGTATTTTTGGATGACATACTTATCTACTATAAGTCTGAAGAAGATAACAAACAACACTTAAGGATGGTGTTACAAGTATTGGGGGAGCATCAACTATATGAAATGTTGAGAAAGTTCTCATTCTATCAGAGGTGGATACATTATTTGGGCCATATAATTTCAAAGGAAGGTATAGCAGTGGATATAGAAAAGATAAGATCCGTTGAGGGATGGCCAGTACTGGGTGAACCATGTATATATGTGTCTCTATTGTCTTATGTATCTTTTGTGTTTAATTTCCGCATTTGTTTTATTTTATTGCTTTGTGTTTCTGTTTTTCTACCATGTTTACCTCCAACAATTCATTTTTTCTTTCCCAAGTAAAAACAAGAATGAGCAAGGAGAGTGAATGAATGATGAAAGAAATGATGAGCAACCCCCAAACAACCCAAAATAAGGGTTTATATACTTACATGTAACCATTTTTCCCAAATAAAACCAAGATGGGTAAATAAAATATAATAGAAAGACTTGGCCCCTTCATCCCCCTCTCATGTGGAATCATAGCCCCATATAACTCTTTTCCTTGTCTGTCTTGCATCCAATGATGTATTTTATTATTTGGAATGTTCAAAGTATTGCATTTCCTAGGCACTCTGACCCCGTACAAATAAACAAAATGCATTATTAATATGGGGACTCAAAACCAAGCTATTGTGGTCATAATCTTCCAATTGTCAAATTTCCATAGCACTAAGTCTTTTAGATACTAGGCCTACTTGGTGCACCTCATATTTTTCAGTAATTCTTCCTATTTTGAGAGCTATGGGATCAAAACAATAGATGATCCAGGTAAAACCAATCCATTAATTGAGTGGACTAAGGAGGTGAGGAAACAAGATCAGAATAAAGGTTTCATCCTTTATGTAAACAATATCATGAGTGCATGCTACATTCTTCTCCATGGAACTCATCCTCCTAGGATGTTTCATGAGTTTAAAAGGATATTGTAATTGAGAAAAGATTCTATATTAGGATATTGGTACCTAGCTGAGGATCACACCATCAATATAGTATATGGTTTTGAAAAGGAGCCATACAAGATGCCAATTTTCCTAACTCCAAGAATATTTCCTTTAGAATACATCAGACAAAGGCTCATTTCATATCAATTTCATTTTTTCCAGCACAAGTATGCCATCACTTTCAAGTTTCCTCAAGATTTTGGCCCTTTCTTAGTCAAGCTTAGAACTTCTCTAGTTATTACAGAATAAATGCTACAGTAGAAAGTTTTTAAAAAGGAAGTAAATGGGTGTATGACCCACATGGTGTGATTGTAGCTATAAGTCCCATGTACAAGCATCTTCCAAATCCTATAGTGGAAAGAAATACTAACCTAGATTCATGGGAAGAATTAATCATATTATATAGGTAGAGGCTCAAAATCAAAATACCACTCAGTCAATGGACCAATCCAATGTAATTCACAATCCTCAAAAACAAGAATTACAAATTGGAAAGAGGACATTTTCATACATCCATTTTGAAATGGATATTTATAATCATCTGAGTGAGTAACTAAGAAAAAATCATAAAGGTGATGAAGAATTAGACTTACAAAGGTTCTTAGCCGAGTTCAAAGGAAAATGGAAGGGCATATTGTAAATGATACAAGGATCGAGTGAAGATAGTTCATCCTCAAAGGGACCTTCTATCACTATTGAGCATATCAATTCATCTCTATTGTCAACAACAAAAGTTTCACAAACTTCTATAGATAAAGGAACCTTTGATAAGCATCCCTCACTCCTTTTTTAGCATTTGGATATAAAGAGGAAAAAAAAAATAGGTGAAAAAGGAAATGTATCCTCGAGCTTGGGGAGAAAACACAACTCAAGCAAAGTTACTATTTGATTTGGATTACCAACAAGATACATTCAATTTGGTTGTACTAGAGTCAGAGGTACTTAAGCCTCTTTTTCCTGCATATTACAAAGCCACTCAAATGAGAGTAAATCTTGGGGATATTCACCCTATGGATATGATTGAATTGCACCAGTAAACAAGTGATATGTTGCATAAAGGGTTCTTTCAATCCTCTGCCAATGAGAGGAAGATGCAAAATATGGTAATGAAAATAGATAAGTAGT
The DNA here is from genome assembly GCA_010110895.2 of Picea sitchensis. Taxonomy (NCBI): domain Eukaryota; kingdom Viridiplantae; phylum Streptophyta; class Pinopsida; order Pinales; family Pinaceae; genus Picea; species Picea sitchensis. The sequence continues at coordinate 36,594 of SNQJ01S0096502.1, read as the reverse complement.
TGAAGCAGGAGAGGTTGGCCACTAAATCCAATAAAATTTAGATTAATGAGTTGGAGAGGAACATTGTTTCCCTAGGAGAAGATCCTAAAAATCCTATTATTGTAGGATACCTAATCAAATAGAAGGACAATGACATTAAGGTCTTAAATAAAAATATAAATGTTCCTGATGTACAACATGTTTAGACCCCAAAGCTACATGCTAGTCATGAGGAAAATGAACATATTTACCACCACTTATTAGAAAGTAGAAAGATCATAGAATGCATACAAGTTGAAATTGAAACCTTGAGAGTCCAACAAACTCAACAATTATAGGAAGACAAGTCATCTACAGAGCAAATTACTCCATTAGACTCGACAGAGGGCTTATCAAAATTCATGGATGATTTGAGTGTGAAGGAGACTCAGTTGGACATTGTGACAAACCAACTCAAAAAACGAGAAACCAAGGTAGCAAAACTAGAATATCAAGTAAAGAGAAGATAAGTACTTTTGGCACAAATAAATGTTGCTAAAGAGAAAGCTCAAAAGGAAGAAAAAAAATGAAGCCAATGGTGATAGGGGACCAACCATGAAAGGAGCTAAGAATATCATTTGGGATTGTATAGCTAACACAATTTTTAATAATTGGTCTTATTTTACAATGGTGTGGGATGAGCTTGATCTAATCACCTTAGTCTTCAAAGACACAAAAAGAAAAACAAATGAGTTGGAGATTAAACCTAATTTGAAAGATGATATAATAAAGTTATTGAATAGTAGAACCAAGGAGGAGTTGAAATATTTGCAATTCAATGAAAGAACTAGAATTGTAATGGATGCTAAAAGACTCATTACAAAAAGGATATTTCTGCAAAATGTAGAAACTGAGGGTCGTGATCTTATGAGGGAAATATCTACTTTAAGTATTCAATGAACAATTATCATAAGCTATTATATGACAGGAGGAATAGTGACAGCAAGTTCAAAAAGTTTTGTGGCACTTTGAAGGGGCAAGATTTGTTGAAGATTGTTGACAGGGGATTTTGATTTTTCAGGAATTTACCTCCCCTAGTTTATAAGAAATAAACTAATTTAAATGAGGTAGTAATAAACATGAGTATTCCATGGGAAAATATTCGAAAAGAATGTGTCAATTTGCTAAATTACCATTGGGAAGACAATGAAAATAGAGTGGCACGAGAATAGAGTGGAACGCACCCAACTCCCTATGGGAAGATTTAATTGAGTAATTGTTCATGTACATTAATTTTTAACAAGGTCAAAACCTTTCAAAAATAAAGAAGCAATAATACATTTCAAGAAGCTAGTTTTTCATACAATTGTATCTATAAAGGAGAAACAAGGTGCATTATCGAAGGGTCAACATTTTTGGGAATCAAAGTGTAACTTGTTCTCAGGTTTTCCAGATCAATAGAACTCATAAAGAAAGAGAGAGATTATGAGAAGAGAACAAAGGGCCTATAAATATTCATTTACCATGGTCGTATTAGTCTTTATTATGGTATTCTACTCCATTGTATTTTCCATGTAAGGTCATACCTATTCTTCAAACATCTTATATTTTATTTGCTCATTAATAAAATCTTTATGCCGGAATTGGCATCATATTCATTGTAAATGTATCGTATATTTTATTTGCTCATTAATAAATTCTTTATGCGGGAATTGGCATCATATTCACTGTACATGTATGGTTTTTTAATGTGATTGGAATTGACTTCATAATAAATGACCGATTTATTTTCCTTTTATGTTTGATATGACTGAATGAATGCATGAGCATTCTAATATCGTTAATATATTAAGCATGAAGTTGTCTTAAGTGTTTTATGAAGTTGTCACAGGAATACCTTGTATGTTTTATTGTATTTTTCTTTTGAATCCATCCATCCCTTTTAAATTTCAAATCTCTGATACATGTGGAAAAGTGCCTCTTGGGTTAAGAGTCCTATAATCCTGTAGGAAACCATTTTTAAGGTTGTGAAAAATTGAAGAATATTATCAAAAGAGTGCCAACACACTACAACTTTAAACGCATATCTGATTTAATACAAAGAGTTCCACCACCAGCTTCCTAAGTAAATGGTAAGCCTTTCATAGAATATAATAGAAAGTAGGAGTTAAGCTCCCACTCCTAGAAATTCGGGAGTATAAATCTGGTTATTAAGGTATTGAGTGTGGGGGCGTTTGATGTCTAATGAAATCTGTACGAATGCTACTCTCTTCTCTCCACATAAAAATATCGCCTCTTCACCATCAGCCGCAAGTCATCTAAGTTTACGCTCCTATGCTTACGTCATGCATTACATCATCATATAACAAGGCTGTATGGCAGCTTATACCTACCGCTATGCAGGTATAATAAAATAAAACAATAGTTGTATTTAATCCACCCCATGCGTTGAGATGAATAACAAATTCATTTGTTGAATATGGCAGGCAAGCGTCATCTCATTAAAGGACGTTGAAGATCCTTCCACAGTCGTTGCAATAAGAGATGCATTTGAACAACGAATCACAATTGAGAAAAATGTTTTAAAATAATTAAAAAAATCAAATTGTAATGTTATACCTTTAAAAATGCTCAAAATTATTTTGGTCAAACCCCAGCTAATAGATGATCAATAGCATATCCAATACTATATACCACCCCAAGCGGCAGGTATAATAACCAATATCCCTTCACATTATTTTGAATGATCTAAAAAAAAACTCAATTTCATAAAACATTTAGATTATACATTGTAAAACGCTCAAACTTATATTTAAGGTTAACACTCAGAATTTGTAATATAAAAATAAAACTTATATTTAAGTTTAACCCTTAAAAAATTGTGAAAAAAAATATACAAATGCCATCAACTTTGAATTGTACAAAATATTATATTATTTTATTTTAACTTTAACTCTCAAATAATTTAATTGTGAAAGAAAAAGTACAATTGTCATCCATTTGAATCCTACCTACAAAATATTATTTTATTTTATTTAAATGTGCCTAGGAAAAATGTACCCATTAAATGAAAACAACCAAAAAAATAAAAAAATGCATATCCATGCCAAAAAAGAAAGGGTTATTTATTTAACAAGATGGGCCACCAACTTTTGACAATATATATAAAAAAACAAGAAATATTTATTACAATAACATTGGGGGAAGTGAAGGCAGCAATAAGACTTCAAAGTTTTTGGCCAATAAAATATCACATAAATGAGATTTAAAATTTAAAATAAATAATTATTTTTTAAAACTTTGGATAAAGGGGTGTATATTTTATGGTCAACTATGAACTAATAGAAAGTCAAGCCTAACTCAAAGCTATATACCATGCCTATCGGCAGGTATAATAACAATGAGTGTGAAGAATTTGTGTAACTTTAACTCCAAATCTTGAAGTCAGATTTTGGTAGATATTAATTGACTTTATGATATAGAAAGATGTCGGGAAAGAAGTCTTGCACTCCGACAGAAAAATAGGAATTTGCACCAACAAATGCCAAAAAATTCAATTAAAGTTCGTACAAAAGTTCAAGACAAATTAAAATACATATAAAAGACGGAAAGGTATTGCAGAAACACTTCACTTTTAACTTCCTCACCTACTATGAGAATTTGATAATTTTGTGTATGACCAAAAATATATAGAGATAGAGGAGTAGGCTAAATGTGGAGCAATTTTCTCTATCCTGTCTGAATTTGGTGATTTAACAATTTAAATTTTTGGTTAATTCAGAATTTTGGTTTATTTTATGAGTATCTTGGTTGGTTTAAAATAAACCCATAAAA
>SNQJ01S0096502.1:6324-24509 GCA_010110895.2 Picea sitchensis | reverse complement strand
GCTGTCACGAAAAAACTCAAAAAAATTGACCCAATAAGTTTCGGCAGAAAATCGCGGCTTTTTCTGCAAAAACCCTAAAAAACTGTTGAACTTAAAATGCTCATAACTTCACTTCCCGGACTCCGTTTCGGCTGATTTTTTTTTTTGAAATTGGGTGAAATTGTGAGAGGAACTCAGATATATAACTTTCTTGGAAAAATTCGGCCTCCAACTGCTACAAAAATATAAACAAATTGTGTCGTCGTCCGCAGAAAAAACCTTGAAAATTTGCAGATTTTAAAACCTCAATATCTTAGGAAGAAGTTCACTAATGTTAGGAAGATTCCCCAAGTTGGAATCTAGATATCGTGGGCCATTTGAGATATTGGAAAGGATAGGTCCAGTTGCATATATGCTTGGATTTCCCATATCCATGCATGTGCATAATGTATTTCATGTATATTTATGAAAAATGTATGTACATGATCCTAATCATGTCATTTATTGGAATATGATTCAGGTGGAGCCAGAAGGGGACTTTCAGGTAGATCCAATTTTTATCTTGGACCATACATGTAAGGTGCTCCAAAACAAATCCATCAAGCGGGTAAAATTCCAGTGGACCTACTACATCCTTGAAGATGTGACATGGGAAATAGAAGGTGCAATGCAGGAAGCATACCTGCATCTATTTTGAATTTTTGAAATAAAAATTGTATATACATGAAAACCTATAAGGTGACGTGCATTGGGGATAGTGAAAAAAAAGGGGGAGGGGAATGTAAAACCCCAATTTTTATCCCCGGGATGTAATGTAATTTAAATATGTGAATTAGGCTATGAGACAAATAGTATGGCCAAGGGAAAAGGAATGTAAACTATGTACATTAAAGTTATTAATAAAAAAAATAGGACGAGGGGGACTAAAAAAATGGGGGGATATTGATCCACGAGAGAGGAACGAGAGGGGGATAAAGGGGCCCAAAGGTGTCAAAGAAAAAATTATTATAATATTTTATTATAACCCAATGTCTTTACCTTAGCTTATGTAAAAGGCATATCAACCTTGAAATGTGTACAAAATTAGTTGGGGGGGACTTACTTGAGTGCCAAGTGGAAAGTTGGAAACATGCACTTACTTGAGTGCCAAGTGGAAAGTTGGAAACATGCATACTTATTCCTTATTTTTGGGACCCGTATATCATTCTATCCATTATTCTACATTCATTCTAGCCTTGCATGAATTATAAGAGGAAGGAAGCAAAGATTGTGTAGGGGATGAATTATAGATCTATTATGGAAATTAATATTGAGAATCCCTATAGATCCTAGCATTGATATTTTCCTAGCCATTCTGTATTGAAGCCATGTAAGGGTTGTGGTAGCCCAAGGGAATGCATTATAAAGAAGGGGATACACTCGATGGTGTAACATCCCGCTCTGGTGCACTGAGCGAACTTATTCTTTGAGGACACTTGCTCGCAAGTGATCCAGATTATTATGCTATTAAAACTTTTGATTTTGATTATGAGGCATTGATGACATGTTGTTTTACCGCTTTGACATAGACAGGTGCTATTGACTCGGTTTTACTGAGTGTGCAGGATTCTGGACCTCAAGGATGCAGAGGCATAGATGGAACCCTTGGACTCTGGATTGAGTTAGGGAGTGTACCATTGGGGTTTGATTGTTTTACTGCAATGTTAGTGCATCTGATTAGATGATATGATATGGATATGTTATAACATGATTTGTTGATGATGCAGGCTGACGATAGCTTGCCGAACAGACTCACATGTGGAGTAAAGGGGTCACTCACAACTACCAGAGATGTTGAGGGAGAGGTGTGGAAAACAACCCTGCCACAGCCTACTAGCACTCCCGTCGTGGCTTGAACTGTAGGTTAATGATTACCTAGTTCGAGAGGACCCACGATGTCATGAGGGCAGACTGCGACAGTCACTCACGATGATTCTAAGGGGTGCGCAGTAAGGAAGGGGCCTTATTCCTTAGAGGCCCTTAGTCTCCCACAAGTTCACCTGGCAAAGTATTGACTCTAGGGGTTATTGATGTCTACCAAGTCAGTCAAGAGGTGAGTGGCACCCTTGGAGCACGTAGTGCGTCCTGAAGGGCACATCGCGCAAGGGAGCAGATGAGGCGAGTGGCACCCTTGGAACACCTAGTGCGTCTTGAAGGGCACATCGTGTTGTTGATGATAGATGAATGAACCTAGATGGCCTTAGGACGAATAACGTGTTAAGTATTTTTAAAAACAATTTCCCTAATTAAATGTCGCCCAGTACAAAATTTAAGGTCTAAGTCTAAATTACGCTAGTGATAAAATTTTGTCTATCTAGAAATATATATATATATATATATAATAAAAATAAAAATAAAAACAACTTAAATAATAATTATGATCTTTGTTAAATCTTGTAACATGAAGGGAGTAAGAAATTTAATTTATTCATAAAAAAAATCTATTGAAATAAAATTTAAAAACGGAATTAACTGTTTTATTATTTTTGATAATTTAAATTATATTAATTAAAAGATTAAAGGGAAAAATGATTAAATTCCACACCTGCCTTTTTGAGTTCTAATTAAAAAGGGGAAAGAGGGAAAAGCTAAAATTTTAGGAAACTAGGAAAAGAGGTAAACATAAAAAGGGAAAAAGGGGAACATAAGGGAAAAAGCGGAAAGTCAAACTTAGTAAAGAATCTACCATTTAAGAGCTTTCTAATTTAAACTGAATTAGCAATTTAATAATAGGGAAAGCCATTAAAACCTGTAAGAGAATTTGGGGACACCTAGGAGTGATTCTAGGAGTAACTCTAGGTGGGTGAGGGAAATAAAGATAATTAATTAATTAAAGAAATTAATTTATGGAGGAATGTAGGGGATGGGGGACACTTGTACGGAGAAGAATTTTTAGGAATTTATTTTTAAAACTTTAATTAAATGAGATTTTAGGAAAGAAAGGAAGTTGGAATCTCTATATAATGAAGGAAGGAGAAGGATGAAAGACCATCTTCGGTTTGTATAATGTTACGCTGCAGAAATATCTACTTGACTGATTTAACTTGTGGGAGTTGGGATACCCATCTCGGTGAGGAGTGGTAGCGTGGCCTTGCGAGGCGAGCTGGGAGCTAGCCGAAATCTCTGGATAGTGTGTGTGTGGCCCCTTTGCGGCTCGGGGGGCTAAGGGGGGAGTAGAGTACCCCTAGCATTGGTTGGGAGGTATCGGTGAAGTCTCGATGGTCGGCGAGCGGGATTTGCATGGAGCACGCGGGACGTCATTCAGAGCAGGCGATCAGGCAACGATATACTATCTTCATTTTTGTTTGGTAGATTGCATTAGGACTTATGCTTGGATATGCTTATTTATTGGAGAAGTAAATTGATGTCTCCCATGGCCTTCATTTTCCCGCATGTCTTGACCACCTGGCTGTGATTGATTGTGTCCTTCGTGGTTGCTTAGCTTTCGTCCCTAGCTCACTAGTCCTCGCCTTAGCAGTCGGCCAGGAGCCTGATCTACGGTCGTCGCCTTAGCGTTAAAAGACTTATGGATCTCAACGCCCTGCTTTTCTATGCGAGGATGATGAAGCGAAGGACGAACCTATCGGCTGTCTAACTCTGTTGCTATCGTTGCCTGATTGTTTGACTTGCGCCTTCCAGTACGACCTCTATGTATGGATCATCTTGCTACCATGTTATTTATTTTTCTGCGCCTTGACTGATAGAATCCCTGCGATCCTTTTAATGAGTTATCCTTATGGCCTTGGTGTTCTTTTACCGTTGTCAGCATCTTTATATTGGTATCCCGAGATGTAAAAGGTATTTAACTTCAATCTGCATTTTGTTTCTTGTTGGATTTACTTGTTTTTATTACTCATGTGATTGTCAATATGTAATGGATGTAAAATCTTAAATCTGCAATTGAATTTATGTAACAGATGTATAAATATTACCTCTGTTGTTGTAATTAGGTAATGGATGTAAAAATATTACTTCAGCGATTGTCATTATGTGTTGGATGTAAAAATCTTACCTCTGCTATTGTAATTATATAACAGAGGTAAAAATATTAGTCTCTGCTATTTGTGATTTACATTTACTGCGAGTGGTAATTTACATTTACGACGATTTTGTTATCCACCCCTGCTAATCCTTTATTTTTATTTGTTAAACCCCTTTGGTTAGCAATTCTTTACACAACGAGATTTTATTTCACTCGTCCAACCTTTATGTGATTTCCTTTACCACATTTTTGATAGCATTCCCTTAAAGGCCCGCGAATCTTTACACCGGGTTGCTGGCCCTTCACCTCCATCTTGATTGTCAGTAACAACGTTACTACAGATAGAATGCGTAGGCTATTTTTTTCCTTCGTGTTTAACAACTTTTATTTCCATATGACCGCCATAGACGGCCCTTGACTGTAGTGCAATTTTTACCATCCCTTACTGCTAGCAATCGAGCCTTTAAGAGCCACGAAACCACCTGTATACACAGTTTGTGTGTTAATTTATTGACTACATCATACCGCCAGCTGACGTGCGACCCCCTTACCAGCTGTGACTGTAACCTTGGCTTGCCGAGAAACCTCCTACGATTTGTAAATTTTAATTGGGAGAAACTGAAAATCGAAGTTAGTGTAAAATGTGAACCCCTCAACCCTCTTGTATCAGGTGAGATGATTAATCATCAGAGTGGGTGTGGATTAAGACTTTCCACATGCAAATCACGTTTTATTGTTGACAGAAAAAGGAGGGCGATCAATAATCCCTTGGCTGGACTTTACAGCCTACGAGGTGAAGTGTAAAACCCATCATCTTACAAGAGCATTAAAATTAATCCAGGTGCTTATTGGTCACCGAAAGGTACTGCATTCATTACCCTTACCTCCGCGACTGTAAATACTTAGTTGTTGTATTACTAACTCCTTTGCGATTGCAACCTTGGTTTTTTTTTACCTGTGTAGTCGACCTTGTAAAACATCGATCCTATATTCCAGTCTGTAGTGAGTAATGTACCACGTCTCCCTATTTGGCCCTGCGATGATAGCTACTGGAAGTTATGATTTTATAGATGGCATGCAGTTATATTTACTTTCTCTTGACAACGATTTTTACTTGTTTCCCGATGAGGGGACCCTCATTTGGAATGCGTTCCGTTAATGATGGTCGGCGTTGAATGCCATGCCTCCCCCTCTTGTGTTACATCTTGACAATAGAAATAATTCTTGACTGTTATGATTTTTCACTGACTGTAACCACATCTTGCCAGTGAGATTATTTTTAATGGCAGCCCTTTTTTTTTAATTGACTAGAGGATAGCAATTTCAGATAGCCTTAAATGTTTAGAACAACTTTAATTTGACATAACAACCCTTTTTACGACTAGACAACCCTTACTTAATTCAGCAACCTCTAGAACCACATAGGCTAGACTTGACGATTTAGTTTAGTATTAGTTATCTAGGTTAGTCCATTGGATTGTATTTTTAGTTTATGTTTTAATACTGATCAAGCTTGGTAAACTAGTAGGTAACAATGCTTATAGCGTTAGCGTTGACTTATCTCATCTTGCTAAATTGAGGTGCATTTAGATCTATTGATTTGCATTAGTGGTAATTTAGATGGTAAATGTAGTCTAGGGTTCTAATATTGATTAAATCTTATTAGTCAATTAGATTGTAATGATGGACAAATGGTATTTAAACTGGCTAAATTGGTTGTATTTAATGTCTAATTGGTTGTAAATTAATGGCTGATTTATAATTTAGACAAGCTAGTTAGATTGTAATTAATGGTTAATTATATTTTTAGGTATTAACCAAGTCGGAGATCAGACTTGCTTATTGATGTCCATTTAACGTTGAATTAGATGGTACCTTGATGACAATTTGTAATTTAAATTGCGCAAATGAATTTTTTTTAAGGCTAATTTAGATTGTACCTTAATGTCATTTTTCATTTTAGACATGCTAAGTTGGGCTCGTAACAGATGATCAAAACAGACTGTAATTATTGACTAGCTTGTCTCGACTATTGATCGGGATATTGGCGAAGTCGTTTTTAGCTTGCGCTTCCCGTTGAGGGTGTTGATGTTCATTTTTAATTAATGTTGTACTTGGTTTTGTAAACATTTAAGGTGCTAGGTTTGCTCACTGTAAGAGATTCTAGTTACTTGTGTAATTGTTTTGGGTGTGTGGGGTTGTTAGGATGATTGTCCTTAGCTTAGTAGGCTTGGTCTACTTGTGTCGGGCGGGATGTAGACACCTCCTTGTTCCTCAGAACAGTCGCCAGCCCTGAGACCTTAAATGGTCAAAATCGATGGGAACCTGGGCTTGAGCATTGCTTATGTGTCCTGGAGGTCCTAACCATTGTAGGGTAGGACTGGCGGGTAGTCATTCTTATTCTTCATCGGTTGAATGTCGTACGTTGCTTCCAGGTGCTTGATGTGCTTTTATGATTGGTTGTTATGTTGTTGTTGTGTGAGCTGCATGTGTTGTGTTCGTCGTCATGTTGTGATGTTGAGTATAATGTCATTATTACCTTCCTACACACACACACACACCCAAAAATATATATATATATATATATTAAGGGTGCTTTTACCGGTTGTACATCGTAGGAGTTGTACCAGAAGGGGTTGTCACATATGGGTTGTGTAAAGTAAAGGGGATAAGAGATCTAGTGATTGGGATGGTTGTATGAGTAATTAGGTTGAGACAAACAATGGGAACTGGGTTGAGAGAGAGCTCGTTAGTTCTTTTGGAGTCATATCCCCAGCACGAGAGTGGCCTGGTGCAACAATTTGTATGGCTTGGAGGAACTTCCCACATTAGTATCCAATTAGTTTAAATCATTGTTAAAGTTAAGTATTCTGTTATATATCCTTTTATGATGTTTATGATGTGTACAAATGATTTTAATTGTAGTATGCTTAAAGAATAGTTATACATTTTATATTTTTATATGTTTACATGAATTTTATGAGTCTTCATGTCATTTTGAAAGTATAATTTTCATTATATGATAGGGAAGAACAAGCATATGGTATCATAGTTTAATGGTATGGTGAATTTTTGGAAATTGGAGAAAATGTCTGAGTACGCCACCATCCTATTCGGTACATGGGTGGTTGGTTACATTACATTTGGTGCTATATCTTCAATAGTATTTTGATACTTTTCCACCACCTGAAGGAGAACAATGTACCCAAAAATAAAAATCTCTATATCATACTCAATGAACCACTCTGTCACCGAGTACATGATGTACTAAAGAGCTAAGAGAAGGAGTCTCTTGAAAATTTTTGGAAATCAATATGATGGCCCTTGTCAACACAAAAAATGTAGTAGAAGGAGAGACCTTTCACAAAGTTGCAAAAGTAGAACTAGATTTTCTATAATCCCCTCAATGACTTGACTTGCTACATCGACACTTTAATGATTGAGTTGGAAGGTCTACACCATAGGTTGGAGTGCACCTGTGAGACATTGGCCAAGAATCACACACAAGAGGTTACAAGAAAAAAAATCATGATAGCTAATATTGAAACATTATAAATGGAAGTGGAAATGGGACCTTCAAAACGTGTTTCACTTTCCATGGCGCAGGAATAGATTACAATATTTTGACAATCTTGTCAGTCTATGCATGCCCATAATCAACAATTGGAGGAAGAAGTGCAATTCTTTCCTACAAAACGTAAGATGGAGATTAACTGGCACATCAAGAAAGATGACAAAAGATTGGAGAAGATGATAATTGAAGTTGTTAAATTTTTAGAAATTATAGACTCCAACTTTCCATTATGAAATTATTTACATCATCTACCAAAAATTGAAGAATGGGAAAATAGTATTAATGCATTGGTAGGTCAATTTGTGTAAAAATAAAAGACCTTGAATGAGCTACCCCCAAGCACCTGAGCATCCAATATGGTTGAAATGATCAATTTGAGTAATAACATCATGACAACCCATGCAGAGAAATAAGAACTAATATATAAAGTGGCCCATCTCTAAGATATAACATAGAAGCAATATATAGATGTACTAGAATCTCAAGAAACTGTAGGTAATTCCATCAGGAAAAGTGAAAATGGCCTAAACCCATGCAAGATACTAAGGAATCTATTGAAAAATATAATGAGCACATCCGTACTTTTGAAGACTTATGTAATGTGGAATCTAAGAGAATCTCTAACTTACACACCTAAGTGAAGCTAGATATTCCCTCATTGGGCCCTATTTTTCCTAAGTGAGACAAATTGTCTGAAGGATGAGACAAATACTTGTTTTGGGCACCTGTTGGTGCTGCATTTTTTCCATTTTGAAGAATTCTTCATGCTTATGTAATGTGTGCACTTGGGTATTGTTGTACATGCAAGGGTTGTTCTATGTATGGATTTGTGATATTTTATAGCAAGGGATGATAATTTACTGTGTGCAAGGTTCCTTATGAAACTATCAAGAAATGGATAAGTAACAACTATAAAATAATTTAACCAAAACCAAATATGGATAAATAGGGGCAATGGGGGTTGGTTAGAGAGAGAGAGTTATAGAAAATGTAATGTTATGCTTCCAAAATAAGGACCGAGTAGTATGATAGATATTGTATGAGGAAGACATAAGGATTTATGCATGCACATAATCTATTGATTAGATGGAATGAAATCGATATCAGTTCCCCCTTAGATTTTTCCGAGTTATGTTAGATATGAGAAATGCATATTATGAATCATGAACAATTGTATTTATATTGGTAAGTTGAATATAAATAGTGTTCTATTTCTTTATCTAATAAATTTGTCCTTGTAATTCCTCACAATGTCTCAAGGGACTGAATTGTTGGCCTACACATTGAACCTTGTGTCTGGTATTTAATGCCAAAATATGACCATTAATATAATAATGGTAAGAATGATGAATAAGGATAAAAATAAAAGGCTTGTGGAAAATACATATGGTCCTACAAAAGGTTGATTGACTTACAATGAAAGATGAGTTTATCTTAGAATATGTTATGATTGTCATAGAAACATGGACGTAGTTACCAAAAATGGAATGAGAGATCACCAAAACAACCAAGAAATGGGAACAAGCCAAGAAATATCATTTTCTATGATTGTTCTAGTTTCACATACCATCTCTAGAAAATGTTTCTTGGGATTGTGAAACCATTTCTATCATTTAGAAACTATAGGACTTAACCACCTTAGGAAGAAGCCCAATGGGAAGATTGTTTCTTCTTTGCACATCATAGATCATTTCTTGCCCTTGTGAGGCCCTTACAAAGAATGTGTCTCTATTTATTATTAGGAGACAAAGAAGAAGGTGTAGGTATTGAATCACCATGTTGTTGTGTGTTTTCATTATGGTTATATTTTTAGTGACTATAGGCCTCTACAAGTATTTAATATGTAGACAACAACCACCTCAACATCGGGAAAAATAATCAGTGGCTAAGGAAATTAATAGAGTATCACAAAGGAAAATAATAATTACCCAACCAAATGATTTTTAAACTAGGGGGAGGGGAGAATGATGGTGAATTCATTATGGTAGTAAAATCACAGGGATGCATTGGCATGCAATCAAAGAATGAATGAGATAATGTTGGCATAGAGTGAATACAAGTTTGGCAATAGTGGATGGAGGAAATTACATTATGTTTTCTGTTCGAGTGAAATTCAGTTAAAAGGAATATAATTAATTCAAATACCATTTGAACAACACACTAGAAGAAAATTTATTAGAATTCCTTGTTACTTTTATGTTATTTTGTGCTACAAAATGCACACAAGTTTTCTTGTTGTGTCAAAACTATGTTTGAGCAAGTCCACATGTAGGATATTGGGCTAGCCCTCTCGAGAGATTCCAATATGGGTTTCACTTTGAGCCTTCCAAACCTTGAAAGTGTATATAAAGTGTGTACATTTCTTATATGTGAAACATTCTTATTCCATTTCCCATATTGTTCCCATTCCTTGTTTCTGATTTATGTTGACATAGACCATGGGAATATCTAGTTGATTTAATAATTACTCAACCCAGGAAAGAACATGATGGATATCCATTGATTCTTGGGCACTTAAGTGGACATAAATGGTGTATTCATTTCTTATGGGTAGGTCAAAATGGAAATTTCTCATATCAGGAAAGAAATGCATCAACTTATTTCTGCCCACACAACCCATATGTTCGAAATGAAATTATTTGAAATGTATGGAAGACGAGGAAGAAGATAAAGATAATAACAAAGGATATAATTTTTTAACTTCATGTTGGAAAGATAAAGAGGAAGAAAATGATATGGTACACATTTTAATTATTAATCAATCAATAAGAATTTTAAGAAAGAAACAATGGTCAAGGGATATTCAATTGCCTCCAAGAACCTATGAAGAAGAAGATTCACTTGAGGATACATTTGAAAATTGGAAAATATACAAAAGAGGTTACAAATCATGGAAGGACTTCCCATTGGCACTTATTATAAGCTCATGAATTTAAAAAAGATACGGATCCTACCTGGCTATGTAGGTTGTTACAAAAGATTTGTTAAAAACTATCATAAGATGAATCTTCCTTTAAGTTCCCTCATGGAAAATATGCTTCATATAAATGGAAAACGAAATGTAAGCATGCCTTAAAAAAAGAGGGATTAGTTTATGTCACTATCTTAAGTGGTCCAGACTAGGCTCACCCTCTTCATGTTTTCACCAATGCATCAAATTTTTTTTTTAGGGATACTCTCAAAGCAAAATGGAAAACAAGGAAGAGTATCTCATTTAGAGAATACATGGAACAATTTGACTAAAACCTATTTATAAAAGTGAAGTATATATCATAGTAAATGGACACCACCTATGCAATCAGCTTCCAAAAAAAGTATTTTCCTCCGATACAATCATAAAACACAAGAATCCTCCATATAAATATATTCCTTCAATACAATCATTAGACAAGATGGACAAAAATAAATAAATAAAAGCAACATCACTCTACACCTTTTAATAGTGGTCTAGCAAGTTGTTATAAATGGAATTAGGTATAGAGATTAAAGGCCACAAACAAGTTGTTTAAGTTGTTTAATTGGAGTAACAAAGAGGTATTATATTCATACCTTAATGCATAGTTTAAAAGTTCAAATGTGACAAAGGAATTATCTAAAGTAATCAAAATTCATTCAAATTGAAATATTGTTATGTTGACTTCAATTAAAAATGAAAATGTTAGAATGAAAGGCTAACAGAAAATTTTTCCAACCATGGCTAATGGAAGCTATAAAGTGAGATATTGGGTACAAGATATGTTTCACCTATAAACCATGTTAAGGAGACATATGTTATTTATTTGTCCAAGGTAACCACTAGGGACAAACCAACAATTTGGTTT
The DNA here is from genome assembly GCA_010110895.2 of Picea sitchensis. Lineage (NCBI taxonomy): Eukaryota > Viridiplantae > Streptophyta > Pinopsida > Pinales > Pinaceae > Picea > Picea sitchensis. Next base: position 13,114 of record SNQJ01S0096502.1, on the reverse strand, counting down.
TCTATTTAACAAGTGAGAAAATAAAAATTGTGTTTTAATGATGATTCAACCAATCAGAACATTCTTTGTAAGAAAAGTATATTACAATAGACTATGTAGAGAAGCTAGGAATATACCTACATACGGAAAGCTAGAAGCATAAGGGATTAATTAGGGGATGTTTGTGCTAAAAAAATCTTATTTCATGATAAAGTGGGAGAAAATGATATAAAATAACAAACCATATCATTTGATTGGCAATGAAACATCCATTTTTCAGATTTAGGAGTTCAAAAAATTCCACCTTCATGTGCAAGGTTGAAGGTGGTTCTGATAGTAAGAAAGGTGTAAAAATTTGAAAGAAAATTGCATATTGGAGATATGCATAAAAGAGTTTATAAGAAAACCTATGAATGATAATAACTGGACTTGAAAATATTCATAATAAATGAATATTTACAACACTTCCACTTAGTGATATATTTGCAATTAAGTGCAAATTGATGTTCTCACCTAAATATTTCAAAATTCTTGATCATGTTAAACATTTCAGACATAAATGATTGATCATTCTCATCCATGAGTACATACGAATTCAAAACTCATGTGTCTTCACATCTCTATGACAGTTATTGTAAAAGTCATCTTAAACATGAAATGATGATTGTGTGTTTCAAACATGATTGGCAAGAGGAGTTACAAGGATAGAAAGATGTGAAACCAACCCAACTTATCTATAATTATTATTGTGCCCACTCCATTAAGAAAAACAATGCCACCTAAGTGACATCAATGTTCCTCTCGACATATATCTAGTTGGCTTCATAATAGTTGTATGAAAAAATATGTCAACCACCCATTCAAAGTTTAATCGAAAGATCACTAAGAGATGAGGCAATAATCCATTGAACATCTACTTGGTAGCAAGATAGAGACCCAAAAATCTAATTAAACACTCATACCAATAATAAAACAATATCCACTTAACAATGAATACTTGAACATGATTTAGATGCACTAATAATCATTAAATATTAGTCAACGAACGAGGGAATAATATTGCTACCACAAAGCATTATTGTGTCAATGTATGATGGGTGTTGAATCTCCCCAAGAAATAACATATAAGCAAGGATGACCCAACTTTAAAAAAATGACCACGTCAATGTACAATAACCTCCATGACAACATCCAATATGGAAAAACGCTATAGAAAAAATTCTTTAAGACAAGTGATTAAAATGAAATAAAAATAATGGCATATTATTAGTTTATTTGATGTTGCATCGAAGTCTCAACTCTATGAAATTGAGTCCCATACAAAAATTGCATTCATGTGAGTAAATTAAGGCACTATCCCATTGCATGAAATGCAACAAAAAGACGGTATATGAGTAAAGACATGATCTCATAAAGACCCCATACATTTCAAGGAAGACCCTAACGAATCAATTCAAAAGAAATTATAAGCTTAAAAAACATGAAACTCAATATTATAAGCATAAAAAACATTGAAATTATAAGCATAATATTTGAAGCCCATCTTGCAACGAACACCAAGAAATCGTCTCTCGTGTTGATGAAATTTTCATGGAGATTTAAATGTGCTTCCAGCAAGAATCTTTGCATACACAAATTGTTTATTTGATGGATAGATATCCACTTAAAAATTTGAAACTACATTTCACCAACAATGGCAGAAATAATAGTGTCTAGGTAGTGTATGAAGCAACACAAAGAAATAAATCCCATACTTCTCCACTTCACCAAATGCAAGAAGAATCATTTAAGAAAATAACCAAATGCAAGAAAAACCATTTAAGAAAATAATGGCCTTCTGTGGTAAAAAAAAACCATAAAAGAAGGTTACAAAGAAAACCTCAAGATGGAATAATTTTAATACAAGCTAGAGAATTGCCTCCATCACTAACTCTTGCATGTACACTAATAATCTCCAACTATATTATGTTATTAAAGACATTTTTCCTAGTTTATTAAAACTAAAATATCTCTATCACTTACAATAATCTTGGGGACTCCATGTAGTTTTTGAATTGTTTCCATGAATGTTGTGGCTGTTATACTTGCTTTAAAAGAATGAGAAAAAGAGAAAAAATGGGCATACATTATCAGTCGATCCACTACTACCATGATGCTAATTTTTCCTTTAGATTTGGGTAAACCTGTAGTAAAATTCATTGAAAATTCTTCCCAACGTTGACTTGGTATAGCTAACAGTTGTAGGAGACCTGGCGTCCTGATTGTCTCCCCCTTATTCTGTTGGAAGACCACACATTCAAACACAAACTTTTGAACATCAGTTTTAAGACTTTCCCAAAAAAAATCCTTCTTGATCATGTAGTAAGTTGTTAAGAACCTTGGAGTTCCTCCTATAGGAGAAGTGTGCAATTCCCAAAGGACCTTCTATTCGAGTTGAGAATTCTTACATAAATATAGGAGATCATGATACCATATAAAATCACTCTTCCATAAAATTTTATCTAATGCACTAGGGTCATCTTGTGGTTATCGAATGATCTTACATATGTATTTGTCTTGCTTCCATTCTATCCTTGATTCTTTCACCCAATTAGATTGTAGAATATAAATAACACATAAAGAACCCTATGTTTCTTTTTCTTTCCTTGAAAATGCATCTTCTACAATATTATGTTTTCCTTTCTTGAATATAATTTCAAAGTCACAACCTAGCATCTTTGTAAACCATTTTTGTTGCACTTATGAACATAATCGTTTTTGCAAGAAGTACTTTAAACTGTCATGACCTGTTTTTAGTTTGAAGTGTCTTCCAATTAGGTAAGGGCATCATTTATTAATTGCATGTAGTATGGCCAACATTTATTTTTCATAAATGGTTGTGGGTAAGTATTTTCATTTATGTTGGTTTCTTTCAAAGGAAAGGGGCCTTCCTTCTTATATTAAAACTACACCAATGCCATGGCCCGAGGCATCACACTTCACAATAAATGTTTTTGTAAAGTCAAGTGTGGCTAGGACAGGAGTTGTACACATGGCCTACTTAAGTTTTTCAAAGGATTTGGTTGATTCTTGAGTCCAAGAAAATTCTTCCTTCTTTAATGTTGTTGTTATAGGTGTCGTTGTTTGACCATAATGCTTGAAAAAATTGCGTTAATACTTTTCAATCCTAATAATCCTCTAAGTTTCTTCAAGGTTTTGGGAATTGGCCATTCTCTCATAGCTTTAATTTTGTTAAGGTCGACTTTTACACCTTCATGAGATACAATATGACCTAAATATTCCACTTCTTGAACCCCAAAGGCACATTTGGAATGATTTTCATAAAGTTGATGCTCTTCCAAAAGTTGTAATACTCTATCAACATGTTGTACTTTCTCTTCCCAAGATTTTTTGTAGATTAGTATGTCATAAAAAATACTAACACAAATTTTATAAGGAAGGGTTTGAAAATAGAATTCATCAAGCTTTGAAATGTTGAAGGTGCATTAGTAAATCCAAATGGCATAACCAAAAACTCATAATGACCTTCATGTGTTCTAAAGTTTGTTTTAGGAACGTCTTCCTGCCTCATTTTGATTTGATGATATCTCAAACGAAGATCCAACTTAGTAAAGAAAATTTCTCCATGCAAATCATCTAATAATTCATCAATGTCAGGAATAGGAAACTTATCTTTGATGGTCATTTTGTTGAGCTGTCTATAATTTGAACACATAATTCATGAAACACCCTTCTTCATAACCATCACTACTAGTGAAGAGAAATAACTTTGGCTAGGTTGAATGATGCCCTCCTATAACATTTATTGGATCATACGCTCAATTCCACTTCTCTGTGCATATGGATACTTGTAAGGCCTAATGTTAGGTGGTACAATTCTTGGTTGCAAATTAATAGCATGGTCATGATCTCGAATAGGTGGAAGACCCTTAGGCATATCTCTAAATACCTTGGAATGGTTGTTGATAACTATTTGGAGATCCACTGGAGCAGAGGATATAAATTTTTAAACATCTAGCGAGCCCAATTGTGAAACTACACCATGGTGTCCCTTTTTGAGTAATTTTGTCATGTGATTAGAGATTATCACCTTAGAGGGTTTCCCTTAGATACCTCTAAGCTCAATTTCCTTACTTTCTGATGAAAATCTCATGAAAATATATTGAAAATTAAGATCCACTATTCCCAATGATTGTAACCATTGGACCCCTAATACAACATCAACACCACCCATTTGGATGGAAATCATGGGACTATCAAAAACTTACTCCCCCATATTTAGATTAATATTATGGAACTTCCAAGAAAAAATTATGTTACCTCCATCTGCAATCATTACTTGAAACTCAGGTGCTAGAAATATAAAACAATTGAGATATTTTGATAATTTGTAATTGATGAAGTTATGGGTACTACCAGAATCAATCAACATTGTTACTTTTTTCTTTTTGATGTGTCCTTGTATCTTGAGGGTTTGTAGAGTATTGATGTTGGAAAATGCATGACAAGATATCATTGGTGTAGTCTTTTATATATCTAGCTCTTGTGATGGTTCCAAATCTTGATCTTCTTCCTCTTCACAGTCTATGTAGAATAATTTCTTCTCACTACATTTATGCCCTTTACTATAATTGTTTTCACAATTGAAACATATTCGCTTTTCTCTTCGTTCATCCATTTTCTGAGGTGTCAACCTTTTCGGTTGAGGTACAGTTGTCTTATGAACCCAAAAACGATCTTTGCTTCCTGTGTATGCTCCAATGGTAGACTTGTGTGTATCCTTATTCTTGGCTTGAATATGATGAAAAATTTACATAGCTTCCATAATATTTCCATGATGTTTCAGGAAAATCTCATTTTAATGTATTCTTTTAATCCACCCATGTAATCTTCCAACAAATGGTCATCACTTATGTCATCCACCCTTGTGTCCAATGCTTGAAATTCTGAAATATAATCTTCAATATCACCTAAGTGTCTTATTCTTGTCAATTGATTGAGGTAGCATTTCTCCCAAAATTTCTCATATTGTGCTTCTATGATCCAGGTGGACATCAGTGGCCACCCACCTATTCCAACTAGCTGAAAACAGTCTTCTAACAACTTACTATTTTTAGCAGTTTCTCGGTTCCTAAACTTCCAGGGCCATTTTGAGGGCCTAAATGAAGTTTTTTTTAGATCGACCACCTCACGGATAGCGAAAGTCTCTAATTGAGCCCCCAAAATGAATATCCCCGTCGATACCTTTCCAAAGAGCTATTGTGCACCCCAAACGGAGATCATATGCTAAAGTTACGCCCCCGGAAAGTTGATACACCAAACTACCCAAAATGGGGTCCACAAAATTGTTGGTTTTTCATCTTCTGGGGTTAGGGATTTGCATTTTATTTATGTTAAAAAGGCCTTTAGAGCCTCATTGTAATCATGTTCTTGCGAATGTGAGTATCTGTCACATCTCTTCTCAGAGATAAGTTGTCACCATTATAACGAGTCTTTCACTCTGTATTTCTATAGTTTTGTACATTTCGCTCATTATTAATAGAAATTGTGTATTAATGTATATCTGTGTTTAAGTTGCATCTCTGATATATTTTTTTTATATTATTGGATATCTAAGATATCTTTGTGTTATCGGATAAATCGGTAGGTGCATACACTAACAGATCTCCCTAGATCCACCTGGATCTAGAAAAAAACAGGATAGGACGCGACTCTTTCCCTAAGTTGCAGTCGTTGAATCTACTACTAAGAGGGAATGAGTGACATACCTTTATATCACTTCCTTAGGTATCTGTAATTCCCGCTTCGCTCCGGTGCTCTTGTGAAATCAGGTCCAAAACAACACAAACCAACCAAAGTGAAGATAGCAAAGTATATTCAATGTCAACCTATGCATATGATCAATGAGTTATGCAATAAAATAAGAATGGTTTTATGGGAAAGGGACATGTCGCTGTATTATATTAAATGAAAATAGAAGATACAACTAGATCGCCTTGATGTCGCCAGCTTCCTTTCAATGACCCTTGGTTCCAACACACACACTTGCTCTACATTTGCATGAATAAGATCCAATACAACTTGATAGACCAAATAGAGTCTTCAAGCTTCTATCCAAACATAGTTCTTCACACAATTCTTTCACCAATTCTTCATTCAATCTTTCTTAACCTTTTCCATGAGAAACATTTCAATAAATAGGAGAAGGAGATATGCTTAAATGGATGAGGATGATCCCACTAAATCTGAGAAGTCAGTAGGATGCCAACCATGTGAATGCCAACTCATTTTCTAGAAGATTCCCTTCTAGAACCTTCGTGACCTCTTCTCTTTTCCAAGCTTTGAAATAGGTTCGCACCCTACCTATAGAGCAGACTACAAACAGTTTTCACCCTAAGTATGGGTTGCCTACGAGAATGAAGGATTTTCTCACCCTATAACATAGGAAACCTACAAAATCATCTTAAAAATATGCTTTCTGGAAGAAGACAACAGTCACTCTTCTCAGGAAAAAAGTCCTTGTGGGAGCCTGAATACATCACTTGTAGAGACATCACCAGAGTGACCAAAATAATGTGTAACAGAATGCCCCCCAAAGTATGAGGTTGGAACTTGTGACAGCTGAAATACTTTGTAAAATGCATGTGTGTATCAGAAACAAGGAGCACACCTAATCGGAAACCTGTAAACAACCAAGCATATGAAGAATATAATACTAGTTATAAGGTAGGCATTCCTATGGTCAGATCACAAATGAATGGAATCATAAACGTAGGTCATGGCCACCAATCATACACTGTGGATCCATGTC